>JAJHSJ010000599.1:0-44455 GCA_021015155.1 Magnolia officinalis
CCAGGAAAAGTTACTTTAGGCATAAGTAGCTTATTTAAAGTAACTTACCATCCTAACAAGCTCTCAATTTATTTAAACACTTCAGTTTAGTAAATAGAAACTAAGATAACTCGAGGCATAAGTAGCTTATCTCAAGTAACTTAAAATCCAAACGCCTTCTTACTATTGGCATATCCTCATCCACACAAAGGTTCATTTTGCAAACGGTTTGAATTACTCACTATGGCCTCAAATCCAACGGTTATTGTGGCAATGTGCACTGTAACGGTAGGTAGGGACGTTTTCTAGTAAAACATATACGATCATATGAGATATGATATAGTGGGCCCACTGTATGGAAAACTTCCCATACACCTAGATGAATTAGGAGTCTTTGCCATTCGCATAATTTGCATAATTTGTCTGGGCCGTCAGCTACGATCATTCAGCTCTTCTTCCACTCCTATGCAAAACACCACAATCGGATGGCCATAAACATTAGACTGGACATATCTTCCACAACGATCATGTTTCATCCATTTTTCATGCCACCAATTGTATGGGTTTGGATCATCTAATCAATATGATTTTTAAAGGAAGAATACAAAGCATGGCCTGGACCTAAAAATGGTGCAGTCCAGATAAGTGATGTGGACGCCAATGAGCTCAAATCCATGCACATGGCTCACTAGATCATCTCTCTAACTAAATTATTCTTTTTTTCAAATGCATTAAAATTGAGTAATTGAGGGGGAAAAGAAGCTGAATTAAGAAAGCAATGACAGGGTTAAAAATTGGATTACCTAACAGGCTGATAGAGCTTCAAATCTAACCCTCACTCACGTCTCTTCTTCACACCGTAGCTGGCATATGCCTCTTATCCCACCGAGTTTTTGATCGTCAAACACAAGTCGGTGGAAAGAAATAAAGAGGCAAGTGAAAGAATACAAATGCTGCAGTGCCTCTAAGTCAGTAGAAAGAATCCTTATAGTGATGTTTGACAGTGGAAAAGACGACGTCGTTTTTCTCCCTCAAGCCACACAAGATACTTTAGAGATCATCAGGGTTATCCGTGTAATTCTGGCGGAAAGCGTAAAATAAATACATAAGGCCTACACAGTCAAGGCCTAAATGATCTAATTATCCTTTTAATCTTGACCCTCCACTAGGTAAGGAGCACAATTTGTGGGCTGGCATGTAAGTATCATGTGGACCACACAAATGTTAACCATTTGATCAATGGCCTTTAGTATGGACGGTGAAGACCATTTTACAGGAAATAGGTCCAATCGACAATTTAATCCATCCGTTTGTTAGGAGCCATCAAGGAGTGCTTATGATTCTAGTGAAACATGTGATGGAACAAATCATCAGACCAGTATGATTTTTGCAGGAAAGCACATGAAATATGTGATGGACCAAATAAACAATTTAGATCAATGGAACATGTTCCAGTGCGAGTAGGAGCACTGTAACTTAGAGTGCAGCGAGAGCACTGGAACATTTCCCGAAAACAAAGTGGTAAAGCAAAAGAAAGAACTAAAGCAGGAGTGCGCCGAGAAGAAAAGTTTGATACTCTGGCAGTGCTAAGAAAAGTAAAAGCAGCAAACTGGCATACAAGTTCAACTAAACAGTCCAAATTATTTATCATGTATGATCAAATATCAGATAAGTGGACACTTATTGCACGGTGAAAGTGCTTTCCACACAGTTTAGTTGGTATGATTTGAGCCATTAATGTGAGCCACGTGTAGAATTTCCGTATGCCTGAGCATGGAGCGTCATACGCACGCACCCTGAGTATCATGTCTCCTCAAAAGTGAAAGAGGAGAATAGAGAAATGATCCACTACCCTCAGAGCACAATAATTTACACTTGGACAGCCCAATCCATCAATCAAAGCAGGCCATTGCTCAATCACAGATTCCATGAGTACTATGCAAATTTCAAACTGATTGAAGGACTCAAATCATCTACTCAATCACTCGAAAAATGGAGGCAAAAGGTGTTTATGACAAAACAGGTCTAATCAACAGTCCATCCATTAATTTGCTGCATTCTACGGTGGATTGCTTATGGTTCCACAGAATCGTTTTTATTAGCTAGGTTATTGTAACCATTGGTCTATGGCTTGGAAAAGGGATGGATATAACTAAGATAGCTAACTTATGGACGATTGACCGAATAAGTCCATGTGATTTTCACATATTAGCACATGAAATTTGTGCTACACCTGATGGACAGTGAGGATGCGACTAATTATCCCAAATGCAACTATGAGCACTATAACTGATATATTGGTCTGAGCGCAACGAATCATCTTGCCCTACGTCAATGAAAGTGAGAGAGATACGTATAAAAGGTATTGCCTTCTCCCCGAAGGAAGTGAGCGGGATAGGTATTGCCTTAGCCACGAAGGAAGTGTTGTTCATCAAAAAGTGTTGCTTGTGTCTTTCCGACCCATTCAAATCTTGTACTCTTTCCATCCCATTCAACAGGGCTCCCACCGTTAAAAAAAAAAAAAAAAAAAGACGTCCCAAAAAGCAAGCTAATCCACTCATTATGTAAGCCACAATTTGAATTTGGGAGTATTCATGATTATTCCTTATATCTATGGTTTAGCTAGCCTAGTGGAAATTTCTAGTCAATCTCATCACTATTGTGGGACTATTGGGGACTTAATAAGATGCATGGGTCAGATTGATTATACACAACATGGTGGGCCTAACCAAGCAATTACTTAAGTTCTACGCAAGGTTGAATAACAAATAAAGTAAGGGTGATTGGATAGTAGGGATGAAATCCGAGTGAAAGCCGAGAGATGTAGAAGATTTTCTATATATTTGAGACAATCCAATAGAGTTGAATATATAGATATTACACTCATCTATACAAGGAAAGATATTACAATCATTTATACAAGGAAATAAGATATACAAGGTAGTATGTGAGTTGTCTAACATCCCCCCTCAAACTAATGCTGGTCATCGACAAGTAATAGTTTGCCAACAAGAAAAAAGTGACGTGCAAACGTGAGGGACTTGTAGAATGTCAGCAATCTGATCATGGGATGCCACATGTGGAAGAAAATGAGCCCAGACTGAAATTTCTCGCGGATAAAATGACAGTCAACTTCAATATCCTTCGTCCGTTCATGAAAAACCGGGTTAGAGGCAATCTGAATGGCACTGAGATTATCGACATGAAGTGGAGTAGGATTCTGTAGAGGAATGCCTAAGTCTGAAAGAAGTCCATGTAACCAGACGAGCTCACTACACGCAGCGGATATCGCCCGATACTCGGCTTCTGTGCTCGATTTGGAGACAGTGGCCTGCTTCTTACACTTTCAAGAGATAAGGGAAGTGCCGAGAAAGACACAATAGCCAGTGGTAAATCTTCGTGTGAGAGCGCAATTGGCCTAATCAGCATCCGAATAAGCACGAAGGTCCAGAGTCGTCGTGGAGGAGAAGAACAGGGATCGATCTAGAGTTTCACGAAGATACCGTAGGATGCGCAATACAACAGTCATATGAAGAGTCCGAGGGGCAGAAACAAACTGACTGACGACTTGGACAGCGTAGGCAATATCAGGGCGAGTCATAGTTAAGTAAACCAGACTCCCAACCAAACGACGGTATAAGTTGGGCTGTGCAAGTAAATCACCATCGTCACGGCCATAGTGAACGTTAAGTTCTAAGGGAGTCTGAACTGTCTTCTGATCCGTCAATGATGTCAAGGCGAGAAGATCATTCGTATATTTACGCTGGCTGACCAGGATCTCACGATTGGAACATGAAAATTTAAGTCCAAGAAAATATGTTAGATGGCCGAGGTCTTTCATCTTGAAGGATGATTGCAGAACTTCCTTTAAAGCCGAAATACCAGTAGCATCGTTACCAGTCAGGAGGAGGTCGTCAACATAGACCAGAACAATGACAATTCCGTGAGTAGTGGTTCGAAAAAATAAGGATGGGTGATGACCACTTTGAGTAAAACCAGCACCCGTAACAATATCGTGAAAGCGTTGGAACCATGCCCGAGGTGCCTGTTTAAGGCTATACAGGGCTTTCTTTAGGCGACATACCTTATTGTCAGGGATTAAAGAGTCAGGAGGAGGTTTCAAATATACGGTTTCTTGGATGTCTCCATGAAGAAATGCATTTTTCACATCCATCTGAGCGAGTGGTCATGAGCGTCGTACAGAAGATATAGTTAGAAGAGAACGAACAGTTTTCATCTTGGCCACGGGAGCGAAAGTCTCATCATAATCAATTCTGTATTCCTGTTTGTATCCCTGAGCGACAAGGCGAGCCTTATATCGATCCAATGATCCATCAGACTTGAGCTTGACAAAATAAATTCATCTTCTATCAATTAGTTGTTGGTCAGCAGGTCGAGTGACAATGTCCCACGTATGACTATCATCCAATGCCACAAGTTCTTCTGCCATAGCCTTCTTCCAACAATCATGAGTGGCTGCCTGAGAGTATGAAGTAGGAATATAAACAATATCCAGAGTAGCATTCATGGTAGACATAGAGCATATCAAGCGATCCGGCACTCGATGTTCACGAGCTGAACGACGTATTGAGGTAGGTTCGGGATCTACAACAGGTACAGTAGATTCGGGTTGAGTAATAGGTAGTGGATCTGTACGCGGTCGACGTGAGTAAACCTGCAACGGACGAAGGAGAGTACTTGAGGCTAATGGAATTTCTAAAAAAGCGGTTAGACCAGGAGAGTTTGGAGTGTGCGGAGGAGGAAGCGATGAATGAAAGACAATGTGTTCAAGAAAAACAACATTTCGTGAAACCTGAACACGACGAGAAACCGAATCATAACATCGAAAACCCTTCTGAGTTTCCCCAAATCCCAAGTACATACATTTGACCGATTTTGGAGATAGTTTGTTACGTTCACGTGAAGCTAGGTGAACATAACAAATACAACCAAAAATACGAAATGTGGAATATGCAGGAGGTAAGATGGTGAGAACAAAGTAGGGAGATTTACTGTTCAGAACCTTGGTTGGCATCCGGTTAATCAAGTAAACTGAATGTAACATGGCTTCCGCCTAGAAAGAATGAGGAACACTCGTAGCTATCATCAGGGTGTTGGCAGTTTCAATAATGTGACGATTTTTTCGTTCAGCCACCCCGTTCTGTTGTGGAGTATCAGAACAGGTGGTCTGATGAATAATCTCATGACCTTGAAGAAATGTACGAAATTCAGTTGAGAGATATTCCCCCCCTGAGTCAGAGCGGAGAGTTTGAATTGGAACCCGAAACTGAGTCTCTACTATAGAATGAAATAACTTGAATTTTTCAAAAACCTGTGACTTTGATTGCAGAAAGTAAATCCAAGTGTACCGTGTGAAATCATCAATGAATATAACATAGTATCGTAACCCAGAGAGAGACATGATTGGTGATGGACCCCAGACATCTGTATGCACAAGTTCAAACATAGAAGATGATTTTGTAGTACTTAAAGAAAATGGAATACACTTACTTTTTAAAAGACAACAGGAAGAACAAGAATAATCCAAATCATTTTTATTAAGAGAAATATTCTCTAACATGCCAGATGAAATTAACTGAAGTAGCCGATCCGAATGTGGATGACATAGGCGAAAGTGCCACAGTTTCCACAATTTATTTGCTGAAGTAATATCTGATGTAGATGGAGAAAGGAAACAACGAGCCGGAGTGACAGATGGATCAAAGTCTAGCACATACAGACGACCATGCCGCTTATCCTTCCCAAGTACTTTCCCCGTTGCCAGATCCTGCACAAAACAACCGTTGGGAAGAAATATGACTAAGCAGTTATTGGATGTGAGTTGACCAACTGAAATTAAATTGGATGAGAGGTTAGGGACATGAAACACATCACAAAGAGTGAACTGACGATGAGCAGAAGGAGAGAAAGTTAATGATCCAACGGACTGAATAGGTAGTCTAGTGTCATCCGCAGTAGAAATAGTCTCATTGCTGGTATAGGGACGAATGTCGGGAAGATGAGATACATCACCGGTCATATGATTGGAAGCACCCGAATCGAAGAACCATGTAGAAGATGGAGATATACCTGACATACCGGCAGCAGAAAGGGCCTAAACAATTTGCTGGAGCATCGCAGGAGTCAACGGAGATGAAAGACCTTTAGCAGAAGTAGTAGATGCAGAATTACTAATAGATGGCTCGGAAGAAATAGTGGCAGCCGTAACAGAAAGAGAGCGACCACGACCACGGCCACCTCGTCCACGGCCGAAAGAAGATGCATAAGCTTGTGTATGGCAGTCCTGAATACCATGACCAGTCCGTCGACAATAAGCGCATCATTCCTTACATTGAGCGACAACATGACCCACCTTGTTGCACCCGCGACAAGTCAAAGGAGAGGAACCAGAACCACGTGGTGGTGGAATTGTGAACACAGCAAGCACCATATCAGATGAGCCCAGAGTTGAGAGAACTTTCAGTCGTTGTTCCTCAGCCAATAAATCATTAATAACCGAATTCGATGAAGGAGTAGGGCTACGGTTTAAGAGAGCACCCCGACAATGCTCAAATTTCGGACATAACTTCATAAGGAATTGACGAACTTGCACACTCTTGCGCATAGTTTGGAATATTTTAAAGTCATTAAAAAATGTTGGATCCATCATAGCCATCTCAGTTCAAATTGTGACAATTTTGGAGTAAAATGATTGAATATTGTCGTTACCCTGAGTAAGGTTAACAAGATCTTGTTCCAGGCGGTATAACCGGGCCGCTTTACTCTGTTGATAAATTGTCTGGAGATGTTCCTACATCGCCTTAGCAGTGCAATGAGGTGTGAGGCCAACAACAATGGACCGATCGACCAAATCGAGAATCTAAGTAATAATCCGTCCATTGTTCATTTCCCAATCAGCTAATTTGGCAGCATCGGTGGGGATAGTAACAGATCCATCCAGTAGTCCCCACAAACCACGACCCTTGAGGAAGTTCTTAAAATGGATGGCCCATAGAGAATAGTTGGTACCATCAAAACTACAATGTGGGGCTACCGTACGTGATGAGTCCTTATCCATTGATTGATCTGAAGTAATGGAAAGCACAGAAGAAGGTTTTAGATGTACCATATAACAGGAGATCGGAACAGAGAGTGCTGAATCCGAATCTGGAACAGAGGGTCGCTGGATCTGGATTTGAATCTAGATCTGGTTGGGACGAGCAGAGGCTGGATCTGGACAAGCAGAGTGCGCCGGATCTGAATCTGGATCTGGACGAGCAGAGGACAAGCAGTGGCTGGCCGGACGAGCAGGGGTTGGCCAGATGCAGCAGGGATGAGCAGAGGAGCAGAGGAACAGAGGCGAGCAGGGATGAGTAGAGGCGATCAGGGACGACCGGACGACGCAGATCTGAAGCAGGGACGATTGGACGAGCAGATCTGAAGCAGAGGGGTCGCATATCTGAAGCAGGGACGACCGGACGAGTAGATCTGAAGTAGGGACGATGCAACAGGGGCAGCCGGACAACGCGGGGGAGGTCGGATGAGCAGGAATAGTGACCAAACGCAGCAGGGAGGGCCAGACGACGCAGCAGGGGAGTCGGACGGCGCAGGGGTGGTCGGACGGTGCAGGAGGGGCGGCCGGACGACGCTGGGGCGGTCGGATGAGCAAGGGCACCCGCCAGATGCAGCAGAGGTGATGACCGGACGACGCAGGAACGGTTTCGGATCAACTTGGCTCTGATACCATGAAATCCGAGTGAAAGCTGAGAGATGCAGAAGATTTTCTATGTATTTGAGACAACCCAATGGGGTTGAATATATAGATATTACACTCATCTATACAAGGAAAGATATTACAATCATCTATACAAGGAAACAAGATATACAAGGTAGTATATGAGCTGTCTAACAAGGGATGCATTGTGGTGTAGCTTATTATAGTTATTATTACAATTTTACAAACACACATTACTCAGCACAAATTATTTGATGGTCAAATGCATAAGAACAAGAGACTAGTAAAAGAATTTATAATTATAAATTCATAATTTATGATGTAGAAATCTCTTATCGAAAGATAAAAATCAGTGTTTTTTTTTTCCTTTTAACATCTTAGTAAAGTAAAAATATCACTGTTGTACTTTTACCATATTTATCCAAATAAGAAATATCTTAGACTAATTATTTATTAAGCAAGAGGTGTTGAGGGTCAAATATTGCATATTAAACCCTATTTATTACCTAGATTTACGAGCATGATACGGTTTAACGGTCGGTTTTAATCGTGTTTGTGATGCAGGTTGTATTTGAGAGCATGGACTGCAAACAGGGTGCTAAAAGGATGGAATTAATGCTCCGAAGTCACCAGAGCAAGGGACAGACTCCAGAGGACCAAGATTAACGAATTTACATGCCAGGGATCTGAGGAAATCAAGTTGTTCACATTGAAAATGGCCCGAAACTGGTCCAGAATGAAAGATCATAGGGTTCTCGCCATCCGATTGGTTTGAAACTTCACACATGGCTTTGGGGCCATAAATTAACCGTACATGTAAAATTTTATCCATTGGATCCTCCTGAAAGTGGCTCAATGAACAGATCAGCCCCCATATCCCTGATTTGGGGCCTGCCTGGTATCTGGAAATGCTTCAATTTCGGTCTCAACAACTTAAATCATGCCGAGAAGTGAATGGACGGAGCAGATTTTTGATTAACATCACAGTGGACTCCACCTTGTGTGGAGTGTGCATAATGCGCAAGTGCACCAGCTGTGCACTGCATCTCCAAGACAGTCAAACCGCCTTGGACCCGCCTCTCTTTCAAGAAACGGAAATTTCCGTTTTCGCTGTTGCAACAGGGACGGACGACGTTTATTTGAGGAACGTTGTGGGCCACCATCAGGTCCTACACGAACAATCCAAGCCGTCCATCATTAAGATGAGCTCGAACGGGTTAAAACCATGTTGACCATTTGCAACCGTACATACGCACATGTCCACTACAACGGTCACAAACAGATGGGCTGTGGAGGGATTTTCACACACATCCATCAGATGGGCCACGCTAGATCCAATCCAAAACCATTCATATTTAAATGGTTTTTTTCCGCATCCAATGGACGGAATGGATTTATTTCTACTTCGACTCTGATCTCGTACCCCACCAAGCATCAACGACGGCTCTTCCGCAAGCCCTGTTACAGCGCATCCGAGACCCAAGCGCTATGGGCCGTTTTACAGCCACGGCTAGGATCGGTCCGACGATCCTATCCGTTCAAAATCCTTCCAAGGTGGGACCGACCACGCTCAAGGAGATTGAACAGATTAGATCCCGAAAACAAGTCGGCTATTTGTGCCGAATGCGAGACGAACGCAGATGGGCTGCGCTTTCTTCTGCTGTGTAAACAGCTATTCCTTCCGCCTTCTGCTGCGTGCGTAAACTTCAACCGACTCCTTCTCCATGGCCTTCGGCAGCTATAAAGAGAAAGAGAAGAAAGAGAGAGGGGATGGATGGCTAGAGAGACGGACAGAGAGAGAGACAGGGAGAGACAGGAGAGAGATTTATGTTTCCTTTTGCTGTTTTTTTTTTCTTTCTTGGCTGCTGAGAGATCCAGCCAATCATGGTTGGCTAAACCTCTTAGCTAGGGCTAAGAGGTGAAGCTTGTGGCGTGATGGGTGATTTCTACTGCCTATTCGCCTGGATTCATGATTGAGTGATGTTGATTGGTTTGATTTTAAGAAAGACTTTAGTTTTTAATGGTTTATTGTGACTTACATTACAGTAGATCTGCAATGGCTTGAGTATTTTCTTTTCTCTTATTGTGATTATGAAGCCAAGATGTCCTGTTGTTCACCATCGCCCCTTAGACATGGTGGAATGACGGAACTCTTCCTGATATTCATACATCACTCAGGTTGGTTGTGATATGTTTAATTCTATTGTTTGCTTTGTCTCATGGGCATGATTTTGTGATTGAATCCATTCTAATTCATACACCTTTCATCTCTTGAAAACTATATCAAGTAAGTTCAGTATAATATCCATGAAGCAGGCATAAGATCTCCCTGATCTCTACAAGTGGATCCTCTGAATCCCTAGTTTCCTACCTCTGAATTCCTTAAGTTTTATATTACTGTTTTCACCATTATTCCTTCAAATTACAATTGGTATAGATTTTATCTTAGCCTATTTCTAGATCTGGTTATTTTCAGATAACGTACAGGTTTCAATCCCTGTGGATTCGACCTCGGTCTTACCGAGTTATTACTACATCACAACCCTATACTTGGGGATTGAACAAGTTTTTTTGGCGCCGTTGCCGGGGATTGACGGCTACGTTTTTTGAAATTAACTGGTTTTAGGATTAGTTTAAGATTAGGACCTTTTTTATTTTTAGGTTTTATTTTTAGAATTTTCTAATTCCAGGTTTTCCTCTAATTTTTAGAAATTTTTCTTTCAAGTAACTTTCTATTTTAATATAGTTTTTCCCTTTTTAGAAACTAACCCAACTTTCCCGTTTTGTAGGATTTTGAGATAGGCTTCTAATTTGGTAATTCCTTTCTTAATTTCTTCCTTTCTATTTTTCTAGATTAGGATTTGTCTTCCTTTTTAGCAAGTTTCTAATTTTCACTCTTTTAGAATCTAACTTTCTTTCCTATTTAATTTTTAGAAATTTTCTATTTATAGACCTTCTGTTTAGAAACTAACTTTCCTGTTTTGTAGGCTTTATAGAAATTTCTAATTCGGTAAGCACTTTCTAATTTCTACTTTCTATTTTAGGGTTAGGATTTCTAATTTAGAATTTTCTAGCTTTAGGCTTAGAACTTTCCTAATTATTTTTTAGAATTTTTTTTTTTTATTTTTAGAACTTTCTTCTTTTGTTTTTAGAAACTAGGTTAGTTATTTCCCTTTTTAGAGACTCTTTCTAATTTTAGAAACTAACTCATCTTTCCTTTATTTTAATTTTAGAAACTTTCCTTTTTAGGAATTAGTTATTTTTAGAATTTTTTTTTATTTTTAGGTTTAGATTTTCTATTTTAGAAACTTTCAAAATTTAGGGAACTTTACCTTTTAGAAACTAACTTAGCTTCCAGGTTTAGGGAACTTTCCTTTTTAGAAACTAATTTTCTATTTTGTAGGAATTTTCTAACTTTAGACTTTCTATTTTAGAAGCTAATCTCTTTTGTTCTCTTTTGCAGGATTTTAACATAGGAACTTCTCAATTGGTACTTTCCTTCTAATTTCTCCTCCTCTTACTTTCTATATTGCTGTAGGATCTTTTCTTTTTCCTAGGATTTGATTCAGGGTTAGGGTTACACTATGTATATGCATGAGTGGGAACGTCAATATGCTGAGATAGCTTTTGAGCATGTGAAACAGTGTGAAGGGATGTATGATAATGATGATAGACATCCACCTACGTCTCAAAATTTTCCTGAAACAATCATCGAGAACCGACCTGAGCATAACACTCCATCGGTTAAGAAGTCCTTACGCGATCATATACAGGAGAACAATTCCACCCCACGGACAGTACGTGAGTGTTGGGGTTATCATAATTATGGGAGTGAGAATTATTATCACCCATCCGAGAAAAAGAAAACAATGCGTGATTATATTATGAGTGATAATAAGTATTACCAACCATCAGATTATCCCACCTATGATCCGTATGACTATAATCAATGGAAAAATCAATGTCAGGAAGCTGAACCAGCTATATATCATGGTGATAATTCTCTTGAGTCCTCTACCTTTGACACCCAATTAGAAACAATCCAAGAGGATTCACTTCAGAAGCTCATGAAAGCACAAGAGCAGTTCAATCAACTTGTCATACAATCATGTGAATTGCTCACAGCCTCAATTCCAATCATTCAGTCACAACTTTTGGAGAAGGAAGAGGCTAGGTTACCCCAGCCTCATCCTAATCTAGAAGCAGAAGGTGAAGAAAGTGATCATAACTCGCTTGTGGCAGAAACTGAAATTACGAATGAGGAATTGGATTCCATTAATGAGCAGATGGTTTAATTTTTCGATGAGTCGATCTCAATGACTGTCCAAAGGAATGATCAAGAGACGTGGGTGTCTTTCAAATATAACAATAGTGACACACTTCACTCACATGATACACATGATTACACTGATGAGGTTGAGGTTAGTTTATTCGAACCTCAACCTAACCTAGGAATATAATGTGAGGAATGTGATCCCATCCCAAGTGCACACCGCACGAAACTGAATGATGAGTATTGGGATTCAATCTCAAGTGTGGCCCCTGCCAATGATCACGAGGTTCAGGAAGTTGTCAACCATAGTGATCTACTCCACCTGCCTGATATGACTGATTTAAATGTGGAGAATGAACCATTTTCAACTAACCCTTCCAACTCTTGTGATGCATGTTTGGACCACTGCCCTGAGATGAATGATGATATGATTCGGGAGATGGACGATCTACTTGACATGACTCTGGAATTTGAAACTACCCAGTTGTGGCTACAATCTGAGCTATACACTTTAAACGATTCAATGTCTCAACTGAGTAGCTTCAATGAACAAAGTATTAACATCAATGCTTTGCCTATTGATTGTCAATTTGTCTATGAAGGGCAAGAGCAAGAGAGCATGCGTCCATCTACTTCAAAAGACGATGAAATCCTTGGGCTCATCATCACAGATTTCGATACAGGAGACGAGTCACTCCCAACTGACTTTCCCACATCTTTGAACTCATGCTTGGCACACCTTGTGGATCCCAACAACCTCATAATACAAGAAAAGGTGGATTCCTTACATGACACCACCTTGGTGGTTGTCACAGACCAAGCGCACCCTTACTCTGAAGCCACTTCTTCCCCAGATCCTAATTGTTTACCATTAAAGGAAGATGAGCTGAAAATGAAACCGAAGTCTAGAACTTTGGAATGTGTTGAGGCTACATCACTTCTGGAGAAGTTTTCTAAACTTTATCTATTTGTAGTCTCTAATTCACCATGGGATACCAACGTTGAAACTTCTTCTGTCACAGGTGAATCGTATATACTTTGGATACCTCAAGCAATTCAATGGAAAAATTCCTATGAGGTACATAAGTCTCTTTGGAAAGTCATGCCCCAGGGCGCCCAAGCCTATTGCAAAAAGGGCTTTTAGATGATCCTGTTGAGGAACTTACTGAGAAACTTATCAAGATATTGGCCGGAAGAGGAACCTTCCGGTATAATCGAGTAATTTTTCCTTGCTTCCATAAGACTAGGGTAGTTGTTTTATGTTGTTTTAGGATAGATGGTAAACTTAGCGCTCCTGGGAGGCAACCCAGCTTTTGATTCCATGATTAGTCAATTCAATGTTTGTGGGTAACATTGCTGCAAACCCTCACGAGACTACAACTCGTCCACTAGGGGCAACCTAGGGGTTTAAAGGCTTGTTGCATACGCTAAATGCAATCGAGAGCACCTGCGAAAGTGGTATAGGTAGGAGTTTATTTTTGTTATTTGTGTTTTGCTTGTGTTGGTTTCTCTCTTGCGCTGACTTACTCTCTCGCTGATATTTTTGAAAAATATCTCGATTCGTTATCCAGGTACTATCTTCCCATCACTTTTCTTTTACTTTCGTTGTCTCATATGCATTGCATGCTTATATCTTGTACATTGAGGACAATGTAGATTTTAGGTTGGGGGTGGGAGATTAGGTTTCCTAATCAGTGTTTTCTTGGTCTTTAGCAAAAATTGTGAAAATTTTTAATTTTTCTGAAATTTCTTATGAAGTCGAAGTGATTTTGACGGCCATCTTGGATTTAGAATTACAAGATAAGTGATGTTGGCAATTTATGACTCTTGGATTCCGCATTTGTTAGATTTCACAGTTAAGTTTGAATTGTTAATCCATTGTTAGAAGTTTTAAACATTGATTGAGTCATGATCTCACATGTCACATCTTGCTTACACATTGAGGTTTTAGTTCGATATTGAATGATTAACTTGGTTCACTAAGCATGTAAGGAACCAGCCTGAAAAATTGTCTATCATGATCAATTGAAAAGAAAAAAAAGAAAAAAAGAAAGATACCTTTGAAAAGGGTTGGGCGAATAATCTTCACCAAAGGTTTGCTCCCTATAGGTGTAGATTTAATTCCCCATGGATAATATGTGAAAAAGGTTTGGGTATATGGTCTTCACCATAGGTTTGCTCCCTATAGGTAAGGATTTGATTCCCCTTCTTGGCGTACCTTTAATAGAAAAATCAAAAGACTGGAAGAATGAAAAAAATGATCAGTGAGGAAAGTTGGGTTTAAGTCTTGGTTATCATGAATTCTCTTGTTGATTACCAATGATATCCTGAAATAAAGAAGTGAATTTTAATGATGGTAAGCCGGGTTTATACTATACATCCATGGAACTCAATGTTTAGAATTGTTCTAATTAATGGATTAATATTTTGAACTTGATTATGAAGTACCGTGAGCTTGATTCCAGGAGAAAGTACTGCTCACCATTCATGAATTTTAGAATTCTCGCATCTCGACTATTGTTCACAAGTCACTCGGGTTTACAGGAATTGTCCTATATATCTCAACTTACTTTTCGCATACTTTGCTCGGGACTAGCAAAATGCTGGTTGGGGGTTGTGTTGAGGGTCAAATATTGCATATTAGACCCTATTTATTACCTAGATTTACGAGCATGATACGGTTCAACGGTCGGTTTTAATTGTCTTTGTGATGCAGGTTGTACTTGAGAGCATGGACTGCAAACAGGGTGCTAAAAGCATGGAATTAATGCTCCGAAGTCACCAGAGCAAGGGACAGACTCCAGAGGACCAAGATTAACGAATTTACATGCCAAGGATCCGAGGAAATCAAGTTGTTCACATTGAAAATGGCCCGAAACTGGTCCAGAATGAAAGATCATAGGGTTCTCGCCATCTGATTGGTTTGAAACTTCACACATGGCTTTGGGGCCATAAATTAACCATACATATAAAATTTCATCCATTGGATCCTCCTGAAAGTGGCTCAATGAACAGATCAGCCCCCATATCCCTGATTTGGGACCCGCCTGGTATCTAGAAATGCTTCAATTTCAGTCTCAACAACTTAAATCATGCCGAGAAGTGAATGGACGGAGCAGATTTTGGATTAACATCACAGTGGACTCCACCTTGTGTGGAGTGTGCATAATGCGCAAGTGCACCAGCTGTGCACTACATCTCCAAGACAGTCAAACTGCCTTGGACCCGCCTCTCTTTCAAAAAAAAGGAAATTTCCGTTTTCGCTGTTGCAACAGGGACGGACGACGTTTATTTGAGGAACGTTGTGGGCCACCATCAGGTCCTACACGAACAATCCAAGCCGTCCATCATTAAGATGAGCTCGAACGGGTTAAAACCATGTTGACCATTTGCAACCGTACATACGCACATGTCCACTACAACGGTCACAAACAGATGGGCTGTGGAGGGATTTTCACACAATCCATCAGATGGGCCACGCTAGATCCAATCCAAAACCATTCATATTTAAATGGTTTTTCGTTCCGCATCCAATGGACGGAATGGATTTCTACTTCGACTCTGATCTCGTACCCCACCAAGCATCAACGGCGGCTCTTCCGCGAGCCCTGTTACAGCGCATCCAAGACCCAAGCGCTATGGGCCGTTTTACAGCCACGGCTAGGTTCGGTCCGACGATCCTATCCGTTCAAAATCCTTCCAAGGTGGGACCGACCACGCTCAAGGAGATTGAACGGATTAGATCCCGAAAACAAGTCGGCTATTTGTGCCGAATGCGAGATGAACGCAGATGGGCTGCGCTTTCTCTGCTGTGTAAACAGCTATTCCTTCCGCCTTCTGCTGCGTGCGTAAACTTCAACCGACTCCATCTCCACGGCCTTCGGCAGCTATAAAGAGAAAGAGAAGAAAGAGAGAGGGGATGGATGGCTAGAGAGACGGACAGAGAGAGAGACAGGGAGAGACAGGGAGAGAGATTTATGTTTCCTTTTGCTGTTTTTTTTTTTTTTTTTTCTTTCTTGGCTGCTGAGAGATCCAGCCAATCATGGTTGGCTAAACCTCTTAGCTAGGGCTAAGAGGTGAAGCTTGTGGCGTGATGGGTGATTTCTACCGCCTGGATTCATGATTGAAGTGATGTTGATTGGTTTGATTTTAAGAAAGACTTTAGTTTTTAATGGTTTATTGTGACTTACATTACAGTAGATCTGCGATGGCTTGAGTATTTTCTTTTCTCTTATTGTGATTATGAAGCCAGGATGTCCTGTTGTTCACCATCGCCCCTTAGACATGGTGGAATGACGGAACTCTTCCTGATATTCATACATCACTCAGATTGGTTGTGAATTAGTTTAATTCTATTGTTTGCTTTGTCTCATGGGCATGATTTTGTGATTGAATCCATTCTAATTCATACACCTTTCATCTCTTGAAAACTATATCAAGTAAGTTTAGTATAATATCCATGAAGCAGGCATAAGATCTCCATGATCTCTACAAGTGGATCCTCTGAATCCCTAGTTTCCTACCTCTGAATTCCTTAAGTTTTATATTACTGTTTTCACCATTATTCCTTCAAATTACAATTGGTTTAGATTTTATCTTAGCCTATTTCTAGATCTGGTTATTTTCAGATAACGTACAGGTTTCAATCCTTGTGGATTCGACCTCGGTCTTACCGAGTTATTACTACATCACAACCCTATACTTGGGGAGTGAACAAGTTTTTTGAACAAGAGACTAGTAAAAGAATTTATAATTATAAATTCATAATTTATGATGTAGAAATCTCTTATCGAAAGATAAAAATCAGTGTTTTTTTTTTTTTCCTTTTAACATCTTAGTAAAGTAAAAATATCACTGTTGTACTTTTACCATATTTATCCAAATAAGAAATATCTTAGACTAATTATTTATTAAGCAAGAGGCAAGTTCTGTAATTTATAATCATTGTAAATTTATAATTCATTAGAATTCAAGGCAGCTATTGAATGACTCATCCACCGGGGAGAAATTTTTTCACACCTAGTTCAACAATAGCCCCATAAGAGCTTTGATCAACCCCTACGTGTTACAAGAAAACCATTTGCACAACCAGGCGGCGCAATATGCACTACATCTATCGAGTTGGTATGCATGTGCTAGGATGTTAGAATAGTTGGAGAAGTAAAAGAAAAAACAAAAAGGAATAAATAAATAAACATGGTTTCTGTTCACTCCCCAAGTATAGGGTTGTGATGTAGTAATAATCTCGGTAAGACCGAGGTCGAATCCACAGGGACTGAAACCTGTACGTATTTTAAAACTAGAACTAGACTAAGATGCAATCTAAATCAAGTATGATTTGAAGAATAATGGTGAAATAGTAATGTAAAACTTTTAAGAAATTCAGAGGAAAGAAAACTAGGGATTCAGAGGATCCACTTGTAGAGATCAGGGAGATCTTATGCCTGTATCACAAATCATGGAAATTGAATGAACTGATGTTGATATAGTTTTCAAGAGATGAGAGGTATACGAATTAGAATGGATTCCATCACCAAACCATGCCCAGGAGGCAAAGCAAACAACAGAATTAAACTAATTACCAACCAGTCAACATGTTTATGAAGATTAGGAAAGGGTACCGTCATCCAACCATGCCCAGGAGACGATGGTAAACAACGGAGCTTCCTGACGTCATAAACATTAAAAGGCAAGGAAATACTCAAAGCCACCACAGATCTACTGTAATTTCAGTCACAACAGACCATTAGAGACTAAAAAATATTCCCTTAATAAAATAAATACCAAATTCAATTCATAATTAAAACCAAAATAAAATTAAATATCCCATCCCACTACAAGCTTCACCTCTTGGCCCTAGCCAAGAGGTTTAGCCGGACATAGATAGGCTATACATCTCAAAAGATTAAATAAAAATAACAAGTAAAATAAAATAAAAAAACCTTAGTGTTCCTCTCTCTCCTTCCCCACAGCCACCTTCACAGGATCAGCTCCCAGCTCCAGCCGTCTATCTCCAGTCCAAGCTCTTCCTCCTGGCTCTCAGCTCAGATCAGCCCATTTATAAAGCCGTAGAAAGATCCGTGGCTGACCTGCTGTGAGAAGGAGTTGTGCCACCTCTTTCCGCAGTGAAAAAAAACGCTCCCCACTCTTACGCTGATTTCCCGGTGGGGACCATACTTGAGTTCAGGTGCAAGATCTGATCCGTCCACTGAATTCAGGACGAGATTTTAGCTCAGAATGCATGGTTGTTACAGTCTTTTGCTGCGGCCCACACGGTTTTCTATTTTACCGTTCGTTCCTGCGTTTGAACTGATAGGGACCCATCCTCGCTGTTGCATCTCATTTTGTCACCTAGGAGAGGGTTTAGGACGTCTTCTGAAGCATGTGGATGGTCCAGATCATCGTTTTGAAGCTCGGTGGTGGCCCACCAAGTTGGTCCGCAAGCTCTGTCTGCGAAACAGAGATTCGGTTTTTCGCCATGTCAAGATTGGTGGGTCCCACATTGATATCCATTTAAACATCCACCCCGACCATTGAATTGTTGGCGAAAAACCGTTCAGGACTGACGAGATTTGCTTGATTTTAGTGTGGTCCACTTGATTTCTCATTCCACCGTCGGTTGTCCGTTTGAACGGTTGGATCTTGATCCTCGAGATAGTTTACAATTCTGCCCTCTAGGTAGTCATAACAAGCTCCTTAGGGATCTGATAGACGGTCCAGATCGGAGGTTCGAATGAGTAGTGGGGCCCCACTGCGAGAGACCGGCGGTCGCGATGCGTTCGCTGTCTGCTGGTGCGTGTGACGTCGGGTCAGCCGACTTTGACCGGGAGTCTCGGTTCGGTGCGGCTCGCGTGCGATCGTGCTGTGTACACGCACGTCGCACATGGGGTCCACTGTGATGCGTGTGTGTGAAATCCCCTCCGTCCATCTGGCTCATCATCTCATTTAAGGCGTCCATTATAAAATTGAGGCATATCCAGAGATAAAGTGGGCCTGAAATCATCAATTTATGGGCTGTTTTGTTCATTGGACCACTTCCACAAGGATCTGAGAGATAAAATTCGACGTGTACGGTTAATTTATGGTCTCTATCTCATGTATGAAGTTTCAGGCCGAATGGATGGCGGGAACCCTGTGATCTTGCATTCTGGATCATTTCCGGGCCTCTTCATCGTGAGTGGCTGGATTTTCTCTGATCCCCGGCGTGTAAATCCTTGATTTTGGTCCCATGGAGTCCCATCCAATGCCTTGGTGATGCCCAAGCCTTAAATCTCATCTTTTAGCATCTTATTTCGATCTAGGCTCGTAGATACGCTCTGCATCCCAAATACGATTAAACAGGCCATTAAACAGTATCATATTCGTAAGTCCAGGCAATAATCGGGGTCTGATATGCAATATTTGACCCTCAACACAACCCCCAACCAGCATTTTGCTAGTCCCGAGCAAAGTATGCGAAAATTAAGTTGAGAATTACAGGAGAATTTCTATGAACTCGAGTGATTTCGGAAAACAATCCAGATATTTAGAATTCAACAATTCATGAATGTTGGGCCTTACTCTATCCTAGACTTAAGTGCACGGTAAGCTTCATAATCAAGTACAAAGTATTAATCCATCAATTAGAAAAAATCTAAACATTGAGTTCCATGGGTGTATAGTATAATCTCGGCTTTCAACATTAATATTCAATTCATTTTTCAAGATAATGTTGGTAACCACAAGAGCATTCAGGACTCCCAAAACTTAAGCCAAAGCGTCCCTCATGGATCTTTCTTTCTCTTCTTTTTTTTTTTTTTTTTTTTTTTTATATATATATATATATATATATATAATGGGAATCAAATTTTCACTTATAGGGAGCAAACCTATGGTGAAACTAGTCGCCCAACTCTTTCCAACTGTTAATCATGGAAAATCGAATCACACCTATGGAGAATTAGATCTACACCTATAGGGAGCAGACCTATGGTGAAGATCATTCGCCCAGTCCTTTCAATTTCTTAGTTTGGTTCCTTTCAAGCTTAATGGTCACCAAGTTAATCCTTTAATATCGAACTGAACCTCAATGTGTAAGCAAGATGTGGTATGTGAAATCATGACTCAATCAATGTTTATAACTTCTAATCATGGAATAACAATTCAAACTTAACTGTGAAATCTCACAGGTACCGAATCTAAGAGTCATAAATTACCAACATTACTTATCCTGAATTCTAAATCAAAGATGGTCGTCAAATCACTTCGAATTCACTAGAAAGTCCAGAAAAATTTAAAAATTTTCACAATTTTTGCTCAAAACTAAGAAAAACACTGATTAGGTTACCTAATCTCCCACCCCCAACCTAAAATCTACATTGTCCTCAATGTAAAAGATGTAAACATGCAATGCACATGGGACAGCGAAAGTACATGAGAAGTGATGGGAAGATAGTACCTGGGTAACGAGTCGAGAGAGACTTTTCCATAGAGATCTCAACATGAGAGCGGGTCAGCACAAGAGTAAAACCAATCGAAAGTAAAACAAAAATAAAAATCCTACCTATACCATTTTCGCAGGTGCTCTCGATTGCATTTAGCGTATGCAACAAGCCTTTAAACCCCTAGGTTGCCCCTAGTGGACGAGTTGTAGTCTCGTGAGGGTTTGCAGTAATGTTACCCACAAACATTGGACTAAGAAAATGAAATGAAAAGCTGGGCTGCCTCCCAGGAGCGCTAAGTTTACCGTCTTCAGCCAGACAAATACAATAACTACCCTAGTCCTATGAAAGCGATAAACCTACCTATACCTCCATCAGACTAGGAGATCATTCCTGGTAAACAGGATCAGTCAGAGGCATGGACATGTCTTCTGAATCAAATTTCTCGACAAATGGCTTTAAGCGATGTCCATTTACTTTAAATTCCTTGCCATTGTCGGGATCTCTTATCTCGACGGCCCCATGAGGGTATGCAGTAACAACAATGTAAGGGCCGGTCCAACGAGATCGAAGCTTACCCGGAAAGAGATGTAATCGAGAATTATACAAAAGGACTTTCTGACCTGGCGTGAATGATTTCCGTAGAATATTTGGTCATGAAACGCCTTCATCCTGTCCTTGTAAATTCTCGAGTTCTCATACGCATCGTTCCGAATTTCTTCAAGTTCATTTAATTGAAGTTTGCGTAGCGAGCCAGCGTTGTTCAGATTGAAATTCAGATTTTTGATCGCCCAGTAGGCTCTATGTTCCAACTCCACAGGCAAGTGGCAAGCCTTCCCATAGACGAGTCTAAAGGGAGACATTCCAATAGGGGTTTTAAAAGCAGTACGGTAAGCCCACAAGGCATCGGTCAATCGGATCGACCAATCCTTACGATCAGGGTTAACCGTTTTCTCCAAAATGTGTTTGATCTCCCTATTGGAAATCTCAGCTTGCCCACTTGTCTGTGGGTGGTATGGGGTGCTCACCTTATGAGAGATACCGTATTTCTTCATTAAACTCTCGAATGGCCTATTACAAAAGTGCGAGCCCCCATCACTAATGATGGCTCGAGGCGTTCCAAATCGGGACAGGATATTTTCTTTTAAGAATTTAATGACCGTGCGATGGTCATTAGTTCGACATGGAATTGCTTCGACCCATTTAGTGACATAGTCTACAGCAAGCAAAATATATAAATTCCCGAAAGATTGGGGGAATGGTCCCATGAAATCGATGCCCCAGCAATCAAATGCCTCTATGATAAGAATGGGATTCAAGGGCATCATATTTCGACGGGACAATGCTCCCAATTTCTGACAACGCTCACAAGCTTTGCAAAACTCATGAGTGTCCCTGAACATAGTGGGCCAATAGAAGCCACACTGCAGAATTTTGGCCGTGGTCTTTTTAGCAGAAAAGTGACCGCCACAGGCCTGTGAGTGACAAAAGGAGATGACACTCTGATGCTCATCGTCTGGTACACATCTCCTTAAGATCTGGTCTGGGCAATATTTAAACAGGTATGGATCATCCCAGAAAAATTTGCGTACCTCGATAAAGAATTTCTTCTTATCTTGCGCAGTCCACTGTGTCGGTATGGAACCTGTAGCAAGATAATTAGCAATATCAGCGAACCAAGGTGAGTGGGAGACTCTGAACAGTTGTTCATCAGGGAACATGTCGTTGATATGGGTTGCCTCAAGGGAATCAGAGGTATTAAGGCGAGAAAGGTGATCGGCCACTACGTTTTCTACTCCTTTTTTATCTTTAATTTCCAAATCAAATTCTTGGAGTAGAAGGATCCATCGTATTAGGCGGGGCTTAGAATCATTCTTAGAAAGAAGATATTTAAGTGCCGCATGATCTGTATAGATAATGATCTTGGATCCAATCAAATAGGACCTAAATTTGTCCAAGGCGAACACTACGGCTAAGAGTTCTTTTTCCGTAGTCGAGTAGTTTACTTGGGCAGGATTTAAGGTCCTACTTGCGTAATGTATGACGTATGGCCTCTTATCTTTTCTCTGGCCTAGAACCGCTCCAAGAGCATAATCAGAAGCATCGCACATAAGCTCAAAAGGAAGGCTCCAGTCGGGTGGCTGCATGATGGGTGCAGTGGTTAACGTGCCCTTAAGCTTAGTGAAAGCTTCCTGGCACTGCTCAGTCCACTCGTATGGAGCATCCTTTTGAAGAAGATTACATAAAGGACGAGAGAGAAGACTAAAGTCCTTTATGAATCTCCTGTAAAATCCTGCGTGTCCTAAGAAGGATCGCACGTCCCTGATGTTCTTGGGTGGAGGTAGGTTAGAGATAAGATCGATTTTTGCCTTATCTACCTCAATTCCCTTGGACGAGATGATATGTCCAAGGACAATCCCCTTATGAACCATGAAATGGCACTTCTCCCAATTAAGTACCAGATTCTTTTCTTCACATCTTTTCAGCACACATTTAAGATTCTCTAAGCACTCGCTGAAAGATGAACCGAAAACCGAGAAATCGTCCATAAAGACCTCTAGATATTTCCCCACCATGTCAGAAAAGATACTCAGCATACATCGCTGAAAGGTGGCAGGGGCATTACATAACCCGAATGGCATCCTTCTGTAAGCAAAGGTGCCATAGGGGCAAGTAAATGTGGTCTTTTCCTGGTCCTCAGGGGCGATTTCAATTTGGTTATAGCCCGAATACCCGTCAAGGAAACTGTAATAGGAATGACCGGCTAACCTTTCCAGGATCTGATCAATGAATGGTAAAGGAAAGTGGTCTTTCCTCGTAACGGTATTTAATTTCCTGTAGTCAATGCACATTCTCCAACCAGTAGTGACTCTAGTCGGCACGAGTTCATTATTAGCATTGGCTACGATGGTGATCCCGGACTTCTTAGGAACCACCTGAGTTGGACTCACCCATTGACTATCAGATATAGGGTATATGATACCCACATCCAATAGTTTGAGAACCTCGGCCTTAACCACTTCCTTCATGTTTGGATTTAGTCTACGCTGTGGTTGCCGAGCGGTCTTCGCATTATCCTCAAGATATATGCGGTGAGTACAAATCGAGGGGTCGATTCCCTTGAGGTCCGCGATCGTCCATCCAAGGGCTCCCTTATACTGAATGAGAGTAGCTATGAGCATACTCTCCTGTTCTTTCTCCAGGTGGGCAGAGATCACCACCGGGTATGTCTCATCTTGACCTAAATAAGCATATTTCAAATCAGAGGGCAAAGGTTTTAGGTCAAGCTTCGGTGCCTTGAGGTTAGACGGTAGAGGCGCTACATCAGTTTGTGGTAATTCTTCAAATTGTGGCCTCCACCGGTTAACTTCAAGTACCGGTGCAGTATCTAGCAAGGCACACGTCTCCCTAATCCTATCATCATCAAACTCATGGGAGTGGGCCAGGCACGTCTCGAGAGGGTCGGAGGATAAGGTCAGAGGTGTCGTATCCTCCACGAAAGAGTCAATCATG
The DNA here is from genome assembly GCA_021015155.1 of Magnolia officinalis. Lineage (NCBI taxonomy): Eukaryota > Viridiplantae > Streptophyta > Magnoliopsida > Magnoliales > Magnoliaceae > Magnolia > Magnolia officinalis. The sequence goes on from JAJHSJ010000599.1 coordinate 23,921, forward strand.
TTAATGTCGTGGATATCGTCATCATCCTCTGAGTTGTTGCCGTTATTGAAAAAGATGTTTGACTCCAATGTCAAATTTCCAAAAGACATAGTCATGACACCATTCCTGCAATTGATAATTGCATTTGACGTAGCAAGGAATGGGCGACCAAGAATGACGGGAATCTGAGTGCTTATGTTATTGATGGGTTCGGTGTCCAAGATGATAAAATCTACAGGGTAGTAAAATCTATCGACTTGGACCAAAACATCCTCAATAATCCCTCTTGGTACACGAACAGAGCGATCGGCGAGTTGTAGTGTGGTTAGAGTGGGTTTTAACTCACCCAAACCTAACTGTTTGTATACCGAGTAGGGAATCAGATTGACGCTCGCTCCTAAGTCAAGAAGTGCGTGATCAATTCGATGGTTCCCGATTACACATGATATGGTTGGGCTACCGGGATCCTTGAATTTCTGTGGCACGTCTTGCTTCAGGATGGCACTCACTTTCTCAGTTAAGAAAATCTTCTTTTGAATACTCTGCCGTCTTTTGGTCGTACATAGGTCTTTCAGAAATTTTGCATATGAAGGAATCTGTTTTACGACATCAAGCAGAGGAATGTTGACTTTCACTTGCTTTCAACACCTCCAGAATATCCTGAGAGTTAGAAAGACGTTTTGGTGCAACCAACCGTTGGGGGAACGGAGCAACTGGCTTCTCTAGAAGTTCCGGTTCTAATTTTTGTGGGGTATCACTAGATCCATCATTATTGTCCTCTTCTGGTTCTTCAGGCTTTTCGGGCCTAACCGGAAGGGTTTTATCAATGATCTTCCCACTCCTAAGAGTGGTGATGGATTTAGCGTGCCCCATTTGATTTGAGGAGCTGGGATCATTTATCTCGTACTGCGGTTTAGGATTGGGGAGCGGTTGTGCAGGAAGCATCCCCTTTTCTATAACCGTCATACGAGAATCTATCTTTTGTATAAATTCAGTAAATCCTCGCATCGCCTGAGCCAGCTCTTGTATGGAATTTTGAACCGGTTCTTCTTGAGGTTTCCCTTGATTTGGATTTTGATTGAGAAAACCTTGGGGGGTAGCCGTTTGCCCATTTCTCCAACTAAAGTTTGGATGAGTCTTCCAACCAGGATTGTACGTGTTGGAGTTAGGTCCAGTAAAAGGTCTTTGATAGTTGTTTACGGCATTGGCTTGTTCATTCAACACTCCTCGAAAGGCAGATATTGTAGGACAGTTTCAGTTGTGTGAATGTTGCAATCACAGATGCCGCAAACATTTCATTGACCTTATCCTTCTTTCTTCCATGGCCTCGACTCTTCGTATGAGATTAGTCACTTTAAAATTTACATCATCCTCTTCTTTCAGGAGATATACTCCACCTTTCTCCTTAGATTGAGTTGGCCTAGACGTGGTATTTGATTTTGGGTAATGGTCCCAAGATTGTGCATTTTCGGCAAGTCTATCGAGATAATCCCATACCTCATCGACCTCTTTATTCATGAATTCTCCATTACACATTGTCTCGACTAGTTGGCGCATGGAAGATGTCAGTCCATCATAGAAAAAATTTGTAATGCGCCACATTTCAAAACCGTGTTGTGGGCATGAACTGACAAGATCCTTGAACCTTTCCCAACATTGGTAGAATGTTTCATCTTCCTTTTGGGCGAAGTTCATGATTGCTTTTCTGAGGGTAATTGTTTTATGGTGTGGGAAAAATTTCTTTATGAATTCCCTCTGCAAATCATTCCATGTGCCAATGGATCTAGGACGCAGTGAATGTAACCACGTCTTTGCCTTCTCTTTCAAGGAAAAAGGAAAGAGTTTCAGCCTGATTGTATCCTCGGATACATTGGGAAAGTATAAGGTGGCGATAATCTCATCGAACTCTTTCAAATGTAAGTATGGGCTTTCAGATTCAAGCCCATGGAATTTAGGAAGGAGTTGGATAACTCCTGGCTTGATGTCCATCTGTCCTGTGTTTTCAGGAAAAATCATACATGAGGGCGTACTCACCCCCGCCGGTTGTAAATAATCTCGTAAAGTACGAGGCGGGGGTGCTTGATGCACCTCATTCTCATCATGTGTTTCCTCATCCCTGTGGTGAGGTAGTGCTTGAGGTTGATTTGCAGCCATAACCTCAATTAACTCAGGGGAATTCGAGCGGTGTCTAGTCCTGCGATGGACAGTTAACCCCTCAACTAATCCTCCTTCGGTCAAGAGACGTCGAGTGTTGTCACGGCCCACTTGGGCATGAAACACTCACAGCCCTCAATCAAATTTAAACCTAATCCTAAGAAAGAAAAAAAAGAAAGAAAGAGAGGGTTGGAATGAAGTTACCAAATTGGAGTCCCTAAGCTAAAGACCTGCAAAACAAAACAAAATAAGTTAGTTTCTAAAATAGGCCTAAAACTAGAAAATTCCTAAGAAGAAGAATAGCAATTACTAAGTTCTAATTTTAGAAAAGAGAAATCCTAAAAAGGAAAGTAGGAACCTCTGAACAAATTAAAAATTCTAAACTAGAAAGTAAGTGAGTAATGAAAGAGATAGAAAGTGGAAGTCAGAAAGAGCTTACTGAGTTAGAAAACCTACAAAACAAGACACTTAGGTTAGTTTCTAAAAAGAGAACAAAACTTAAGGAAATAGAAAGTTAGAAAAATCCTAATCTTACCCTTAATTCTAAAATTAATTAATTTCAAATTACGTAGCCGTCAATCCCCGGCAACGGCGCCAAAAACTTGTTCACTCCCCAAGTATAGGGTTGTGATGTAGTAATAATCTCGGTAAGACCGAGGTCGAATCCACAGGGACTGAAACCTGTACGTATTTTAAAACTAGAACTAGACTAAGATGCAATCTAAATCAAGTATGATTTGAAGAATAATGGTGAAATAGTAATGTAAAACTTTTAAGAAATTCAGAGGAAAGAAAACTAGGGATTCAGAGGATCCACTTGTAGAGATCAGGGAGATCTTATGCCTGTATCACAAATCATGGAAATTGAATGAACTGATGTTGATATAGTTTTCAAGAGATGAGAGGTATATGAATTAGAATGGATTCCATCACCAAACCATGCCCAGGAGGCAAAGCAAACAACAGAATTAAACTAATTACCAACCAGTCAACATGTTTATGAAGATTAGGAAAGGGTACCGTCATCCAACCATGCCCAGGAGACGATGGTAAACAACGGAGCTTCCTGACGTCATAAACATTAAAAGGCAAGGAAATACTCAAAGCCACCACAGATCTACTGTAATTTCAGTCACAACAGACCATTAGAGACTAAAAAATATTCCCTTAATAAAATAAATACCAAATTCAATTCATAATTAAAACCAAATAAAATTAAATATCCCATCCCACTACAAGCTTCACCTCTTGGCCCTAGCCAAGAGGTTTAGCCGGACATAGATAGGCTATACATCTCAAAAGATTAAATAAAAATAACAAGTAAAATAAAATAAAAAAACCTTTAGTGTTCCTCTCTCTCCTTCCCCACAGCCACCTTCACAGGATCAGCTCCCAGCTCCAGCCGTCTATCTCCAGTCCAAGCTCTTCCTCCTGGCTCTCAGCTCAGATCAGCCCATTTATAAAGCCGTAGAAAGATCCGTGGCTGACCTGCTGTGAGAAGGAGTTGTGCCACCTCTTTCCGCAGTGAAAAAAACGCTCCCCACTCTTACGCTGATTTCCCGGTGGGGACCATACTTGAGTTCAGGTGCAAGATCTGATCCGTCCACTGAATTCAGGACGAGATTTTAGCTCAGAATACATGGTTGTTACAGTCTTTTGCTGCGGCCCACACGGTTTTCTATTTTACCGTTCGTTCCTGCGTTTGAACTGATAGGGACCCATCCTCGCTGTTGCATCTCATTTTGTCACCTAGGAGAGGGTTTAGGACGTCTTCTGAAGCATGTGGATGGTCCAGATCATCGTTTTGAAGCTCGGTGGTGGCCCACCAAGTTGGTCCGCAAGCTCTGTCTGCGAAACAGAGATTCGGTTTTTCGCCATGTCAAGATTGGTGGGTCCCACATTGATATCCATTTAAACATCCACCCCGACCATTGAATTGTTGGCGAAAAACCGTTCAGGACTGACGAGATTTGCTTGATTTTAGTGTGGTCCACTTGATTTCTCATTCCACCGTCGGTTGTCCGTTTGAACGGTTGGATCTTGATCCTCGAGATAGTTTACAATTCTGCCCTCTAGGTAGTCATAAGAAGCTCCTTAGGGATCTGATAGACGGTCCAGATCGGAGGTTCGAATGAGTAGTGGGCCCCACTGCGAGAGACCGGCGGTCGCGATGCGTTCGCTGTCTGCTGGTGCGTGTGACGTCGGGTCAGCCGACTTTGACGGGAGTCTCGGTTCGGTGCGGCTCGCGTGCGATCGTGCTGTGTACACGCACGTCGCACATGGGGTCCACTGTGATGCGTGTGTGTGAAATCCCCTCCGTCCATCTGGCTCATCATCTCATTTAGGCGTCCATTATAAAATTGAGGCATATCCAGAGATAAAGTGGGCCTGAAATCATCAATTTATGGGCTGTTTTGTTCATTGGACCACTTCCACAAGGATCTGAGAGATAAAATTCGACGTGTACGGTTAATTTATGGTCTCTATCTCATGTATGAAGTTTCAGGCCGAATGGATGGCGGGAACCCTGTGATCTTGCATTCTGGATCATTTCCGGGCCTCTTCATCGTGAGTGGCTGGATTTTCTGATCCCCCCCGGCGTGTAAATCCTTGATTTTGGTCCCATGGAGTCCCATCCAATGCCTGGTGATGCCCAAGCCTTAAATCTCATCTTTTAGCATCTTATTTCGATCTAGGCTCGTAGATACGCTCTGCATCCCAAATACGATTAAACAGGCCATTAAACAGTATCATATTCGTAAGTCCAGGCAATAATCGGGGTCTGATATGCAATATTTGACCCTCAACAGTTTCACAGCACAATAGGTCTGATGTCCAGTCCATCCGTCAAAAAGGAATCATTGAATGGATGTCCTAGCAAAAATTTGATCGACACGCAAGGTGGACCATAGTTTACAAATCAAATGTACAAAAACTTGGCTAAACTGAGGTGAAAACGATAGGAGGTGATTTTGGATTAGGAGAAGCTACTTAAGCCAGCCAACCTGCTATACCAGGTTGCCCACATTGTATTTGTGAGATTCCATTAGATCCCATTAGATTGATGGTCAAAAGTCCCATTTAATTTCATTTTTAATATAAAGAGTCATGCCCAATGTGAAAATGACTTGGAAAAGTTAGGAGAATAATGTGGTGGAGCCAAATTGGACACTTACTATTTTTGGCCGAAAACTATGAAGTCTAGTAGGAATGGAGACCATCTATAAAATAGTATGTTTACTATTTATAGTAAGCCACGTTTTTAGGGAGTTGAGTTGGAGTCGAAGTCTAAAGCTCTGCTTTAGGTTTGAGCTCATTATTTAAAGGGTTGTAATTTTTTTTTTTTTAAATCATTAATCAAATTATTTCGAATATATTAAGAATTATTCTTACTTTTATCCCTCGTGGATTCAAGAAAGCTCTTGATGAATCCAAAAGATGCGTGGATTCAGAGTAGTTATTTAATGATAAAGATGATGATCGACTTCATTACGTCTCTCCATTCGCCAAGTGATATCAGAGCGAGGCTTTCTCCTCGAATCTATGACTTCTAACGACAGGTCGAGTAACATTCCCATCAACTATGCTTTAGAAAATTTTCCTTTAACGGCGACAGCTTTCGAAGCGGGCAGAAACCTGCCCAAGAAAGTGGCAATCATGTAGGCAGAAACAATGGTCTTCCTTTTCTTTTTTACTGTTGGAAATAGGAGGAGATGATCAAACCGAGCAGGTTGTCTAGGTGACCTGCCCAAGAAGGCAATCAAGTAGGCAGGCTCCACAGGTCACTTGGATATTGAATTTCAACCACCCATTGTTTTCTTGTATGTCACCCACCGGGCAGAAACCTGGTGCACTGCATAGATATCCTGTGATTCTAACTGAAATCCAAGTTTGTTTAATTACATAAAAGGGTTTTTTTAACAACAGAGTGGATATGTGAGCCTAATGCGGTTGTAATGTGTAGCTAAACTACACTTGATTTCAAAATAGCATATCTTCTTCAATACAACTTCAATTAAAGTAATTCAAAGTTCAGAATGATCCTTGATGAGTCTTGTTTCAGAGAATAAAAATAAAAATAAAAAATAAAAATCCAAACTGAAATTATAATGATTTTAGGACTTTTGGAAACAATCTAGAATATTGTGACAATTTGTACTTCAAGAATTTTAATAATTTTAAAGCAAAATTAGAATGTTAATAAATTCCTATAGAATGTACTCGATGATAAATTATCAGAAAAAATATTTAGAAAAATTAGTCATAAAGTAGAAATGCAAAACGCGTAGCTAGTAACAAACCTGTGAGAACTAGAAATTTCTGCAACACAAAGTGGCGAAGAAGAACTCGGAATCACTCGACCAGTATGTGGGTGGACTCAAAACTCAAAAGGATCACTCAACTCCTTCAGTTGTAAACTTGCAAGAAATAATACTTTTTGTAACTCAAGATAAATTCTTTTTTCAATAGAAATGAGTCCTTGTATAAATAAATGACAACAACCTCTCTTAAATATATTAATAAAAATCTTAATTTTCCAATGTATGCAACATCTTTGTAAGCCAAAATGCAATTTTCTAAGCCATGGAAAATAGTTTCAAGAAATGGTTGAGTTTCGTTGTTTCACTTTTCCAGGCAACGTAGTCTCAAGAACATGCGTCATAAAGACCATTAATGCAATTGTTCCGAAAATCATGGGTTGAATTTCTATATTTGGGCCTAATCATGGGCGCCCATTAGGTACTACCCTACCCCGTCTCTTGGAGCTCGGGACTGGCGGAGGCTCCGAGGGCCATTGAGAGGCCACAGTGATGTTTGAATTTCATCTACGCTGTCCATCCATTTTTTCATATCATTTTAAAGTACGAAGCCAAAAATGGAGAATATCTAAGGTTCAAATGGACCACACGGTGCGGATTAAATTTCTACCGTTGATAAATTCTTGGGGACCACAGAAGTTTTGGATCAAGATGATATTTGTTTTTTCAATTCATCCATGACCGTATCAACAGGTTAGATGACACATAAAAAACTCGGTAGACCCTGAGAAGGTTTCAATGGTGGGCATCCTTATCACAGCTGCTTCATGTGGTGTGGTCCACTTAGGCCTTGGATCTGCATTATTTTTGATCCAGAATTCTAATTTGATATGGAAAAATGGATGGACAGTTTGGATCAAAATCATATATCACGGAGGCCCCTCAATGGCCCTCGGAGCCTCCGCCTGTCCTGAGCTGTGAACAAGCGGCCTTGTGTTAATGGAAGTTGCATCAATATGACTCCTCCATGTCATTTCTACACTTGTCTTACATGGACACGCTAGGAAAACCATTAATGTGCTATTTCAAATAAAAAGTAAGCCATGGTCCAAAAATCACAATGCTTGGACCATCCTAACCATCTAACTGATGGATTTGTTAGTTTTTCTTCTGACAGAAGACATCACGCAAAACAGTTTTGGAGAAGAAAGACGCGCTAGAGCCTATATATAGACCATCAGTGGACCGTCTCCTAGTTGCTTTTCACGTGCGTGTGTGACCCACGTGGTTGACCAAAACAGCCTAACTTTAGGGCAAGGGTATGTTCAGGGTGCACGTGTTTAGTGATTGGCCACGTGATCTCATACGTATTCTATGTTAACACGGGTGCATCGATCACCTCTTTGATGATATGGTTGATGGGTGCGCATAATTGCATAATGCAGTAAATTTCACAGGCCGGAAAATAAGGGTTGAGATCTTCCGACCCTGGGCATTTCTGCTGGACCCCATCCAAGTTGGGCCCCACCATATCAACAGTCTCCAAATCACGGTATATTGGTGTTTAAGCGATACACGTTACCCGTGTATTGAGACATCGTCTACAAAAATGGTGACGTAGCTGAAGTCAATACTCGGCTTTATATGTGTTGATGTCGAGGTCAATAATAAGATCGGCCACTTTATGTTGGAATACAGCAAAATAATATACGGCGAAATAAGGTATAAAACGGCAGAAGTAGAGAACTTGTTGTTATAGATTTTTTATAATGATGTTTTTTTTTTTTTTTTAATTTTTTTTAAAATTTTATTTTACTGCCTATAAAATCTGCCGCTATATTTAATAAATCTTGTAATAACTATAGTCATGACCACCGAAGTAGGGGTGAAGTAGTTTGGGTGCAATTCAGGTAGATTGGGTTGAGTTGAGGGTCAACCCAAGCCCAACCTAACTATAAGACGACCCAACCCCACCTAAATTCTAACAAGTACTTAATCATGAATCCTCTAAACTCGATCTTACCCAACACAAATACATGTGATTATTTCTTACCCTACCTACCTAGAGCCCAATATGCTAATACGATTTGGGAGATGGTGAGGTCAGGCACTTCCGTATGCATCTTTATAGGCATCACATTCACTACTACAAATCTCACAGCAAATGTGTAGGACAACTGAGGTAGTAAAGAGTTGCCACCGTGATGCAGGCCCAGTTCAAAAGGAAAGACCAACCCTTCAACTAGGCTCAAACCTTGGTATTTGGCCCATTATTTTTAGCCCAGGTGCATTCATAACGCATGACTTTGAGACAATGTTGCAATCATGGGAAAAACAAAAAGAAAAAAAGAAGAAGACTTTGAAATTGAAGTGTGCATGAGAATGTGTCTTTGGCATTATTTTGAAGTTGTTTAATATATTATATATATTATATATATATTATTATTATATATTATATATATATATAGTATATATATATATATATAGTAACCATTGAAACCAGAAGGTTATTATTAGTATATTTGATGAGGGGTGATTGTAATTGGCATATAAAAGGACCTATTTTGTAATGAAAATGCATTCAATATTTGAGTTATTTTCTACAAGTTTTGTATTTGTGAGTGTAGTGATTCCTCTCTTGTTGGGTGATTGATTATCAATCTCCTTGGGTGAGTGAGTCCCTGATTCCCCAACTTCGTGGTTAAGTGAGTCCTAAAGTTATCTATTGTTGAGTGAGTCATTAGCCAATTCCTTGAGTGAGTGAGTTAAGTTATTTTATTTTATTATTTTTATTTGGCTTGTGTACTCTTTATCAAAATTATTGCAACGAAGTTCTTCTTCTTTTTCTTTTTTTTTTTTTTTTTTTTTTTTTTTTTTTCTCTTTATTGTATTTCTTTAGAAGTTATATCAAAGCGGTATCGAAGCAAGTTCGGTTTTTGAATTGAATTTTATTTCTTACGGCAATAGGAATAGTATGTTGGACAAACGAATGGCTTTAATTCAAGATGTCAACCTTCACAAAGAAATTGAGGAATTGAAACATGCCAACAACAATTTACAATGAGTGATAGAGTAGATTTTGCAAAGACTTTCGTACAAGACTTCACAAGTATTTCAATTTATGATGAACATGTCGATGATGTATTATATAATCAAAACCGATTGAAGGTAAAAATTATAAATAAAAAGATAAAAATAAAAAATAAAATAAAAAAAACCACACGGAATTTGATCATGATGGGTCGATTTATGACAAAGATGCCTATGGACTATTTGATAAAATGACCGAATCATATGAAGGTAAACTGAATGAAAACCGCATTGAATTTGATGATGAGGAGCCATTTTATTATGAAGATGCTCAAGAATTGATTGGTGAAATGACTCATCGAATGAAGGTGAAATTATTGTTATTTTCAAAGTTTTGGCTGCTCCTCAAGCACCTGATGATGATTTATTACATACTTGTATATTTCATACATGGTGCATATGTGGTACATGAGAAGGTATTTAATGCCATTATAAATAGTAAGAGTGTTGAAAATTTTGTTTCGAAAGAGATGATGGACGAGCTTCACTTAAAAGTAGAGAAACATCATAAGCCTTACAAGATATCATGGTTCAAAATGAGGGGAAAAAAAGAAGAAGAAGAAGACAAACCATGGCAAATCGTCGGACTACACCATCAACTACTAAAGAAAAAGTCAATTCTAAAATGTATCATATTTTGAACTCAAGGACGAGTTCTTACAAAGATGGAGAGAATGATGCAGGCCCAATTAAAAAGGAAAGCCCAACCCTTCGACTAGGCTCAAGCCTTGGTATTTGGCCCATTAGTTCTAGTCCAAGTGCATCATGGTGCATGTCATTGGGACCATGTTGCATATATGGAGAGAGGAAAGAGTTTGAAATTGAAGTATATATGTCCTGGGAATGTCTTTGGAATTATTTTGGAATTTTTTCTTTTAATTTTTTTAAAAGAAATATGTAGTAAAACATTGTAAACAGAAGGTTGTTATCGGTGTATTTATAAGGGGTGATCGTAATTGGTTTATAAAAAGTCTTATATTTTAATGAAATAGCATCCAATCTTTGAGTTGATCGTGAGTGATTGATTCCAATCTTGTTAGGTGATTGATTCCATTAGCTATCCATTATTGGCTGAGTAATTTTCCAACCCCTTGGCTGAGTGAGTTCTCAAGTTATTTTCTTTAATTTCTTATTCTTATTTGGTTTATGTACACTCAATCCAAATTATAACAATAAAATTCTTATTTTTCTTCTCTTTATTGTATTTATTTGGGAGTTATATCACACCACCTGAAGATTGCTATGTGCAGAAAACAAGGCCAATCCAGTCAACATAGGGGCTCCCTTATACTAAAAAAACGGAGGGCCATAAAAGAGAAGCCAAAAAGCAATATAATAGTCCACATTCAAGCTAGACATGTCCTGGTGAGCGGACCTAGCTGATTTGTGTGGCCATCTGAACTGCGTGGGGCACCGAATGGATCCCTACAATGTACCACTTGTTAGGGACGGATTATATGCCATGCAGTGTTCCCGATACCACATGGAGATGTGTGGAGCGAACCGTGATCTGATTGTGACATTCAACTCATCATTCAAATGCTTGTATGTCACCCAATTCATTCATCAGGTGAAACCTACCTCGAGGAAGGGATACTCAAAAACAATGAATTCTCAAAGTTCATGTGGGCCACAAAATTAGAATACATGCATATTTTAGGTATGATTATATGTTGCTCCCTTGGCAAGTCCTATTTGAGCTTTTGACGGGGATGGTTTTTAGGATAGCTTGCCCAATGAACAGTTGGGGCCATTTAGACTGGTTTTCCTCTTTGCCAAGTAGTGTTTTCCCCGGTATCGATCCCTAGTGGGGTGGTTAACAGTGAAGCGTGAATTGACAGTGGGGTGTACTAACCAGCTAAAAAAAAACGAAGAAAAAAGTAGTGTTTTACCATAATTCTTAAGCCGGCAAGTGTGCGACATATCAAGGTTCAAATACCCAAAAATCAGTTACGAAGCAAAGTTTGTATAACAGCAAAAGAGAGCCAATATGCTTTTATAGTAAGTAGGGCATGGTTCAATATAAAACAATCCTAGCCACCTAATTGATATTGTCGTTGATCACGTTCCAATTTAATTTGAGATTGATCAACTTTCTTCCCGCAGAAGACATCACTAAGAACTGTTCTGGACCACAAAGCAGCCTTCAGTAGAGAGAGAGCCTGCAAATTAAGAAAGACACAAGTCCAAATATAAGCTTAGCATTCTATTCCCTACTTATATTTTTGGAGAGACTATTCACAGCACGCATACAAACATGCGAGACGTGCAAGCTATGGGCTACTCACAAAATCAAGATGGCCCGGTCATCACATGGGCTACACATGCAAGTATAGAACATGTAATTTTATCACCAATTTTTGCATACGTGTGGCCCACTAGATGACTGGACCTACCAAACTTTTGGGCAAGGGTATTTTTCATAGCAGACAAGCTTAGTGATCGGCCCAGAATCTCACATGTGGTTTGCATACGCGCATCAATAGCCTCTTCAATCATGTAGGTGACGGGCATGCTAAAATTTAAAGAAGAATTCACGAAGGCCAAACAAAAGAGACATGATGCAGTAAATGTCAGGGGTTAGGATCTTCCATCCTTGTTGAGCCCCACCAAACCAACAATGTCGAAATCACAGGCTTCACTTCTGCGGTCCAGACTGTTGGTTTGATGGAACCAACCTGATGGAACATGCTCCAAAATTCTTCCAGATTTGAACGTCTTTTGCCAACCATTGCTCTGCCTCTTTCCCAAATCATCTGTTTGCAGAGGCAACGAGTGAAAGGTTTGATGGGTTTTTTTTGACCCGTCGATGCGCAAGTCCTTTCGCAACTGGGATGCGCAAGTCCTTTCGCAACTAGGATGCGCAAGTCCTTTCGCAACTGGGATGCGCAAAGTCCTTTCGCAACTAGGATGCGGAAAGGAGTTTCCTAAAACTATAAAAAGGGGTCCCTAGGATTTTTCTAGGATATGTTGTGTGAAGATCACAAAATAGCAAGAGGGTTTCCTAAAGCTTTGCAAGGGATTTGTTAAAGGGTTTAGGGCTATCAAAGGTGAGAGAGAGAAGGGAGAAAGAGAGAGAGGAGGAAGCTTATAGAAGGGAGGTTCTGCTCGTGGAGGTTCTCTACTTTGCAATCTACATCTCAGCGCTTCTATGTCCTCGTAATCGGTTAGATCTCTCCGTTTTCTCTATTTCTCTTATTGTTTATTCACTCCTCCTGCGTGAGTGAAGAAGGTTGTAACGTTCTACTTCATAGTGGATTGTTGATCTGGACGAGGTCCCGTGGTTTTTACCTCTTTGAGGGTTTTCCACGTAAAAATCTCTTGTGTGGTGTGTGATTGATGCTTTGATTTATTTCATTGCTTTTATTATCCATAATTCTGGTTTGTTTCGGGAGGCTAGATCCTAAGGTTTGTGCAAGGCATCCAACAAGTGGTATCAGAGCTAAGTTCATTGAACGGGTAGGATCGGTTTTGAATTATGGAAGGTGGCTCAAGGATGATCAGCCTCAATGGTTCTAACTGGACCATATGGAAGGCTAAGATGGAGGACTTGCTTTATTGCAAGGACCTATATTCTCCAATCTCAGGCATATCAGCAAAATCCAAGGATATGACTGATGATGATTGGAAGAAGATGGACCGAAAGGCGGTGGGGTTTATTAGACAATGGTTGGATGATTCTGTGTTCCACCATGTGTCTACGGAAACCTCAGCCGCTAGCCTATGGCTAAAATTACAAGGGCTGTATGAGAGGAAGACAGCCGGTAATAAGATATTTCTGATAAGGCGACTTGTGAATCTCAAGTTCAAGGATGGTGGTTCTGTGGCCGAGCACATGAATGAGGTCAGCAATATAGTGAACCAACTCACCTCTATGAAGATGGTCCTGGATGATGAATTGCAGGCTTTACTATTGCTTAGTTCATTGCCTGACAGTTGGGAGACATTGGTGGTGTCTCTAAGTAACTCCGCGCCAGACGGAAAGATATCCATGGAACAGGTAACCAGTTGTCTCTTTAATGAGGAGACAAGGAGGAAGTCTCAGGGGTCTACTCAGCAAGAGGCTCTTGTGACGCAAGAACGGGGGAGAGGAAAGAACAGGAAGGGCGGGAAGGCCCGAGATAAATCAAGAGGCAAGTCGAGCAACAGAAAAGATGTTGAATGCTGGAATTGTGGCAAGAAGGGCCACTATAAGCATGAATGTCGTAAGAACGACAAGAAAGGAAAAGGGAAGGAAGATGAATCAGATTCCACTGCGGTCGCCTCAGATGGCGACATGTAGTTATTCTTTCTACAGATCACAATGTATGTCTCACGGCTACGAGTCAGGCACCGACTGGGTGATAGACTCGGGAGCTTCTTTTCATGCGACTCCACACAGGGACTCTTCACAAGCTACAAGTCAGGTGACTATGGGACTGTGAAGATGGGAAATTCTGGCGTATCAAAGATCGTGGGAGTTGGTGATATTTGTGTGAAAACTGATGTGGGCTGCACATTGGTTCTCAGGGATGTGAGGCATATCCCAGACCTTCGCCTCAACTTGATGTCGACGGGAAGGTTGGATGATGATGGCTATGAAAGCCGGTTTGCTGGTGGGCGATGGAAGCTCATCAAGGGTTCATTGATCGTGGCTAGAGGAAAGAAGTGTTGCACCCCTGTACAAGGCAAGTGTCAGTATGTGCAAGGGTGGGTTGAACGCAGCGGAAGATTCAGCTATTGACATGTGGCACAGGCGTCTAGGCCACATGATGAAAAAGGGCTTCAGGTACTAGCAAAGAAGCAGCTCCTTCCAGACGTGACAGGTATGCCTCTTAAAACCTGTCTTGATTGTTTATCAGGGAAACAGCATAGAGTTTCATTCGTTAAAACTGCTTCTCATGTTAATAAAGTGCATGCATTAGATTTGGTTTATTCTGATGTTTGTGGTCCTATGAGGACAAAAACCTTGGGTGGGGCATTGTATTTTGTTACTTTTATAGATGATGCATCTAGGAGGGTTTGGGTTTATGCTTTGAAATCCAAGGACGAGGTCTTTGGTGTGTTTAAATTGTTTCATGCTATGGTCGAGAGAGAGACAGGTAGACCATTGAAGTGCATCCGCACTGACAATGGTGGTGAATACATTGGCGACTTTCATGAGTACTGCAAGTCCCTGGGTATACGGCATGAACAGACGGTTCCCAAGACCCCCAGCATAATGGTGTAGCTGAGCGAATGAATCGCACCATTGTTGAGAGAATCAGATGCATGTTATCCCATGCGAAGTTGCCCAAGACGTTCTGGGGAGAAGCAATGCACACGGCGGTGTATTTGATAAACAGGTCTCCATCAGCCCCGTTGAATGGAGAAGTGCCTGAGAAGGTGTGGACTGGACATGATCCATCGTACAGTCATCTCAGGGTGTTTGGATGCAGGGCATCCGTTCACGTACCAAAGGACGAGAGGTCCAAGCTCGATATGAAGATCAGGCAGTGTGTGTTCTTGGGGTACGGTGATGAAAAATTCGGTTACAAGTTATGGGATCCGACCGAGAAGAAGCTCGTCAGGAGCAGAGATGTGGTTTTCTTTGAAGATCAGTGTATCGAAGACATTGGTAAGCCAGAGAAGAACCAGCCTAGTTCAGGTGAGCTAGAGGACATGGATCCGATTACTCCTCCCGTGGTGCCTGATGACGGGGGAGTACAGCAAGGTGCAGAGGACGAGGGAGTTCCTTCAGAAGATGGACCAGGGGAGCAGCCCCCACTTGATCCACCTGTTGAGCCACAGGTGAGGAGGTCATCTAGGGACAGACAGCCGTCCAAGAGGTACTCGCCGCATGAGTACATTATGCTAACCGATGGGGGAGAGCCAGAAGATTATTCTGAGGCCCTAGCCGACGAGCATAAGGGGAGTGGTTGAAAGCTATGCAAGAGGAGATGGAATCCTTGCATAAGAACCACACCTATGACATGGTGAAACTGCCTAAGGGCAAGAAAGCTTTGAGCAACAAGTGGGTGTTCAGAAAGAAGGTTGAGCAGAAGAATTCACAGACGAGGTTTAAGGCCAGACTTGTGGTGAAAGGTTTGGTCAGAGGAAAGGCATAGACTTCGAGGAGATATTCTCACCAGTGGTGAAGATGACATCCATACGGGTGTTGCTTGGGTTGGCGGCTAGCATGGATCTGGAGATAGAGCAGTTAGATGTTAAAACTGCCTTTCTCCATGGTGACCTGGAAGAAGAGATCTACATGCACCAACCAGAGGGGTTCGAAGTCAAGGGCAAGGAGCATATGGTGTGTAGGCTGAGGAAGAGCTTGTATGGGCTGAAACAAGCTCCACGGCAATGGTACAAGAAGTTCGATTCGTTCATGTTACAACACATGGGTATGACAGAACGGAGTCGGACCACTGTGTGTTCACGCGTAAGTTCTCAGACGGTGATTTCTTAGTTCTGCTGTTATATGTTGATGACATGCTCATCATGGGAAAAGACATCAAAAGATTGACAGGCTGAAACAGGAGTTGGGCAAGTCTTTTGCGATGAAAGACTTGGGCCCGGCTAACAGATCCTAGGAATGGAGATAACCCGTGACAGAGCAGCAGGAAGCTTTGGCTGTCACAAGAGCGGTATATTGAGAAAGTCCTAGAGCGGTTCAATATGAATGCAGCGAAGCCGGTCAGTACTCCACTAGATGGTCACTTCAGATTGAGCGACAGCAGTGTCCCAAGACGAAGACAGAGGTGGAAGAGATGCAGAAGATACCCTACGCGTCAGCGTAGGAAGTTTGATGTATGCTATGGTGTGTACACACCCAGACATAGCATATGCGGTTGGTGTTGTCAGCCGGTATCTTGCCAATCCTGGCAAAGAGCATTGGGCAGCGGTGAAATGGATACTGCGGTATCTAAGAGGCTCATCCAGGTTGAGCCTATGCTATGGTGACGGTAAACCTGTGTTAGAGGGCTACACAGATGCAGATATGGCAGGTGACATAGACTCAAGGAAGTCTACATCGGGGTTCATGTTCACGTTTGCAGGGGGAGCGTTCTCCTGGCAGAGCAAGCTACAGAAGGTCGTAGCATTGTCGACGACAGAGGCCGAGTACATTGCAGTCACAGAGGCATGTAAAGAGATGCTTTGGATGAAGAGGTTCCTACAGGAACTTAGCCTAAAGCAGGAGGAGCACGTGGTCTATTGCGATAGTCAGAGTGCTATACACTTGAGCAAGAATCCAAGTCAGCATTCCAAGTCGAAGCACATAGAGATTCGGTATCACTGGATCAGGGATACTTTGGAACAGAAGGTGTTACAGCTTGAGAAGGTCCACACGGACGATAATGGGTCAGATATGATGACCAAGGCTTTGCTCAAGGGCAAGTTTGAGGTTTGTAGAAACCTGGCTGGCTTAAAGAAGGTGAATCCCTCCTGGGTCAAAAAGGGGGAGATTTGATGGGTTTTTTTTTGACCCGTCGATGCGCAAGTCCTTTCGCAACTGGGATGCAAGTCCTTTCGCAACTAGGATGCGCAAGTCCTTTCGCAACTGGGATGCGCAAGTCCTTTCGCAACTAGGATGCGGAAAGGAGTTTCCTAAAACTATAAAAAGGGGTCCCTAGGATTTTTCTAGGATATGTTGTGTGAAGATCACAAAATAGCAAGAGGGTTTCCTAAAGCTTTGCAAGGGATTTGTTAAAGGGTTTAGGGCTATCAAAGGTGAGAGAGAGAGAGGGAGAAAGAGAGAGAGGAAGCTTATAGAAGGGAGGTTCTGCTCGTGGAGGTTCTCTACTTTGCAATCTACATCTCAGCGCTTCTATGTCCTCGTAATCGGTTAGATCTCTCCGTTTTTCTCTATTTCTCTTATTGTTTATCCACTCCTGCGTGAGTGAAGAAGGTTGTAAACGTTCTACTTCATAGTGGATTGTTGATCTGGACGAGGTCCCGTGGTTTTTACCTCTTTGAGGGTTTTCCACGTAAAAAATCTCTTGTGTGGTGTGTGATTGATGCTTTGATTTATTTCATTGCTTTTATTATCCATAATTCTGGTTTGTTTCGGGAGGCTAGATCCTAAGGTTTGTGCAAGGCATCCCAACAAGGTTTAGGATCGTCACATCTAGGAGAGTGTTGAGGCATAGAAAATCTATGGTGAGATTCATCTTATCAACAGTCAGGATCAGTAAGCCATGGCTCAATCTGTGCAAACTGAAAGTAGTCGTTAGTAAATGCAGTAAAGGAAAGATATGGGACAAGAACTTCCACATCTGTTACAGGAAGCCGGACCTACGTGATAATATCCACTCCATCCATCAGTTTTTTTTTAGTAATTTTTAGGATGTGATCCCAAAATGAAGTACATTCAAAATTCAAGTGGGCTACACAACTGGAACCAGTGGGGATAGGAACTCCCACCATTGAAACCTTCCTAGGGCCCACTGTGATATTTATATGCCCAACTCCGTATTTATATGGCATGGAATCAGTTTACAAGGTTAGTTCCACGGATGCAAGGAAAACATTAATAACAGCCTGATCCAAAATTGCGGTGGGCCCCATGAAAATTTCATTAGTGGGCGTCCTATCCCCACTGGTACCTTTGACGAAGTGCAATTTTCATGATGTTTTCGATTGCAACCTAACATGAGCTGGTTCAATGGATGGAATGAGTAGATGTTCCAGACATGTGTGTGGACTACACACAGCTTTTTGTTCAACGGGCTACTTTTAACAGGTGTTGCCGGACATTGGCGTCCAAAGCCATGGCGGTTTGTCAGATAGGCTGAAGAAGTCGATGCGCAATTGCCAACATGGAATGCCGATGAGGAATCTAGAACACTCATCAGAAGGGGCCCATGGAGAACACACCCTTGACCAAATCTCAGACCGGACTTCTTGTCAGGTGGCCTGCTCTGCATGAGAAAAATGGATGGTTAAAAAGTAAAAGAAAAAGACAGCCAACGGTCTATATATAATTCAATTGCAGACATTCGGCCCACCCGATCCATGGCTATCAATGATTTTTGGGCAAGGGCACATTTATGGTGGCCCCAATTGATGAGTGGCCTGGAAGCCTATGTGCTACATTAGTCACCTCCAAACGCCTGTTAACCAGTCCTAGCATGAATCGCCCTAACATTTCTCAACCCAACCGATGTAGAGACAATCTACATTACCTGATCCTTGCCTACACTTACTACTCGCTCCTGCACATCACTGATGGGCACCTGGAATCTGTCTAGGATGGAAATGCCTGAAATAAACGATAAAGGCTCCACATCCAACCCATCCGTTACCATAAACATGATCCTCGGTCGCTTCACAAATCCTCCTCCAGACTTTGTGGCTGCATCACTCAACTACGGATTTATGAAATGCAATAGTAGGCTCTTAAAACATGGGTAGGAAGTATAGTGGCGATAGATGCCACAGTAAACGCAAGGAAGATGCTTAGAAATGTCAAATGTTTTAGGGCCCGCTTCCACGAGTGGTAGTAGCTGGTTCTCACACCCCGAATGGAGTGCTAGCATGAGTAGCATGGATCTGCATTCTTCGGATATGATACAATTGTTGTCACCGCTTAAATCTTCCACACTCTTGTACAAGTTATCCAAACATCCAATGGAAGAACCTGGCTTCAAGAGATTTACAATGGCTCCAAGAGGGAAGGAGAGGAAGCTGAACAGAAGGTCCAACAACTCTTTTGTGGCCTCTGCATACAATACTCTGTTCTTGGATTTGCTGATCAGAAGCTTCAAGCTCATCTTCTTGCCAGTGTCATTCTTATCTATGGCTATGTCTTCGGCGTTCAACTTTGGGGCATGAAAAGCATCCTCAACAGCCTCTGCCTTCGGCCGAAAGACGTCCGTCAAAGGTGTGTTAGAGACCAACAATCGTCTCCGTATATGCAATGCATAATTCAAGACAAGACCAGTAATCATCGAATATGCTGTTAGCCAACTTGGCTCAGTTATCCAAATAGACTAAGAAAACATATTGAATTTTAAACAATCAAACGTTTCTTTTATTCTTAATTTTCCTTTGAAGACCAAATCGATACACCTCTGCTTCTTTGTGTTAGACACCTCACATACCTTGTATATCTTGTTACCTTGTATATCTTGTTTCTATAGGTAGGGGATTCTATGTTTATTACTTTCCTTGTATAGATGGTTGTAATCTCTATATATTCGACCCCATTGGGTTGTCTCAAATACACAGAAAATCTTCTGCATCTCTCTGCTTTCATGGTATCAGAGCCAAGTTGATCCGAAACCGTTCCTGCGTTGTCCGGTCATCACCTCTGCCGCGTCTGGCAAGTGCCCCTGCTCATCCGACCGCCCTTGCGTCGTTCGGCAGCCCCTGCTGCGCCGTCCGACCGCCCCTGCTGCGTCTGGCCACTGTTCCTGCTCATCCGACCTCCCCTACGTCGTCTGGCTGCCCCTGTTGCATCGTCCTGTGACCCCTCTGCTTCGGATCTGCTCGTCCAACCCTGCTTGCCTCTGCTCGTCCCTGCTCGCCTCTGCGCCTCTGTCCCTCTGCTCCTCTGCTCGCCCCTACTGCGTCCGGCCAGCCCCTGCTCGTCCTCTGCTCGTCCAGATCCAGATTCAGATCCGGCTCGTCCATATCCTGATTCAGATCCGGCGCACTCTGCTCGTCCAGATCCAACCTCTGCTCGCCCGATCCAGATCCAGATTATATCCAGATTCAGATCCAGATCCAGCGACCCTCTGTTCCAGATCCTGATTCAATACTCTCTATTCCGATCCCCTGCTGTACGGTACATCTAAAACTTTCTTCTGTGCTTTCCATTACTTCAGATCAATCAATGGATAAGAACTCATCACGTACAGAAGCCCCACGTTGTAGTTTTGATGGTACGAACTATTCTCTATGGGCCATCCGTTTTAAGAACTTCCTCATGGGTCGTGGGTTGTGGGGACTACTGGATGGATCTGTTACTATCCCCACAGATGCCGCTAAATTAGCTGATTGGGAAATGAACAATGGACGGATTATTACTTGGATTCTCGATTCGTCGATCGGTCCATTGCTGTTTGGCCTCACACCTCATCGCACTGCT
>JAJHSJ010002031.1:0-64409 GCA_021015155.1 Magnolia officinalis
AATCTCGCTGTGTGAATATGTACTTAAGGCTCTTGTGGTCGCAGAAAAGCTCGAACTCCTCTCCGTAGAGGTAATGTCTCCAGAGCTTCAATGCAAAGATGACAGCTGCCAACTCCAGGTCATGTGTAGGGTAATTCTCCTCGTGCTTCCTTATTGTCTCGAGGCATACGAAATCACCCCTATCCTTCTGCTCAGAACACAACCCAAACCAACGCGAGACGCGTCAGTATATACCGTGTATTTCACCCCCTGCTCTGGCAATACTAGCACAGGGGCGGACGTCAACTTGTCCTTCAGCTCTCCATAAAAGCTGCTCTCCGCCTTCTCGTTCCAGCGAACTTCAGTCTTTCCGAGTCAACTGAGACAATGGCCTGGCAATCTTCGAGAAGTCCCGAATGAAGCGTCTGTAATACCCAGCCAGACCAAGGAAACTCCTCACCTCAGTAACCGATTCAGGCTGCTGCCAATCCTGAACCGCGGCTACCTTAGCAAGGTCCACTGCTATCCCATCCTTGGACACTCTCTCGGAACTTGACTTCCTCCTGCCAGAAGTCGCACTTCTTGTATTGCGCGAACAACTGGTTCTTCTCCAACGTACCCAATACCGCTCGCAAGTGCTCCTCTGCTCCTCCCGACTCGTAGAGTATATCAAAATGTCATCAATAAAGACGATGACGAATCGGTAAAGGAAGGGCCGAAATACCCGTTCATCAAATCCATGAACACGGCTGGTGCGTTCGTCAGACCGAACACATCACCAAGAACTCATAGTGCCCAAAGCACGTCCTGAAGGCTGTCTTCTGTACGTCCTCCTCTCTCACGCACAACTGGTGGTACCCTAACTGAAGATCAATCTTCGAGAAATACTTCGCCCCCCTCAACTGATCGAACAGATCATCATCCTGGGCAAGGATACTTGTTCTTCACCGTGACCTGGTTCACCTACGGTAATCAATACACAACCGTAGCGACCCCGTCCTTCTTCTTCACAAATAACACAGGTGCTCCCCAAGGAGACACACTAGGTCGAATAAAACCTTTTCTACAAGTTCGTCAATCTGTTTTCCGCAGCTCCTCCATCTCACATGGAGGCATACGATAAGTCGTAATCCACGAGATGGGCATCCACCAGGCGTAAGATCAATCGTAAAATCAATCTCACGCCGAGGAGGTAAACCAGGGATAGTCTTAAAAACTCCAACATTCTCGAACCACCGGCGTACCCTCCAACGTCGGACCATCAATCGGCATAAGTAAAGCGCAATAACAATCAAACGGGCAGGCCAACTGACCTGCACTGGAAACGTGAAAGCTGTGCCGTCAGGTCCATAGGCAGTCACGATCCGAGCATCGCAATCTATCTCCACCCTCATCTTGGCGAGCCAATCCATGCCAAGTATAACGTCGTAGTGCCATAGTGGAGCAACAATAAGGTCGACGAGCTCTGTGCTGCTACCCAAAACTATCGCGCAACCCTCGCATAACCGTGTGACATCCGAGAAGGTCCCAGGGCCGTTGTGTCTCTTTCCCTAGTGGGAACAGTATGCAAAGATAGACGTTTCACCGCCCCACAAGAAATAATAGAAGTAGTAGACCCAGTGTCCACCAATAAAGAAACGGAGTACCATAACATGAGCCGTACCCTCAAAAGCCGTCGTGCCGAAATCGACGTCTCTTGTGCCTCGGCAACAAGCGTGTGCACGCGAGCCTGCTGCTGGCGGTTCGGCTGAGGAGCCAAGGGTCGCTGTGGCGCCTGAAGTGCGGTAACAGGTGGTCGAAAGAAGGATGTGCAGGAACAGTCTGTAGCGGTGGAGCTGATATGACCTGTGGATAAGGGCGATCCAATCTCTGCGGTGGCGCAAATCCGCTAGCCCTCATGCGCGAGAAGCAACTCTCAGCAGGGTGTCCTGGTTTCCCGCAAAATGTGTAGGTCACCAACGGGCGTCTCATAGGAACAACTGGCGCTGCGGCCCTGGGGGGAGAATCAGCCCGAGGACTCTTGCCTAAGATAGGCCTGCTCTGTAAATCCTACCGTGGTCTCGCAACCATAGTACCACGTGATCGGGTTAAACGGTCCACATCCTGCTCGGCCGTCATAGACATGTGGACCAACGGCGCGTATATAGGAATACTGAGGCAGCATAGCTTCGACCGTATGTCAGGTCGCAAGCCTCCAGTGAATCGATGCATCCTCATCTCCTCATTGACGAGGCTGGTTGGGACAAAGCGGCCCAACTCAGTGAAACGGTGCTCATACTCCATCACCGCCATGCCTCCCTGCCTGAGGTGCAGAACTCATCCTCCCGCTCATGCCGATACGTCTGCGGGTAATACTTCTCGTGGAACCGAGACTCGAAAGCCTCCCAGTCCACACGAAATCTACTGCGACCGTGCGCAGCACACTGTCCCACCATAAGCTGGCCTCCCTCTCAAACATGAAGGTAGCCAACTCAACCTGCTTTGCCTCGGAACAATGCAGCATCCGTAGCATCTTGGAGATGCGGTCTAGCCAGAACCTCCTCCTCGGGTCTGTGAGAACCCACAAATGAGGGAGCCTCAAGCGCTGAAATCGCTCGAGTAAGCCACGAGTACCGACATCTCCAGTAGGAGGTGCGGCGGGTGTAGGTAGAGGCACATCCTCAAACCGAGCAGGAGGCTCAGAATGCTCATCAGGATGCGCAGATGTCGTAGGTGGAGTCGCGCTACCACCATGGGACAAGGCCTCAGCAATAGTGGCCATAAGCTGCTGGTGCTGCTGCTGGTGCTTACTGCTGCTGCTGCTGCTCTGCTGCTGATGCATCATCATCATCATCAGCTGCTCAAACCTATCAGGCGGCGGAGCAGCCTGAGAATCATGCTGCGCAGAAGATGATGGTCGATACTGCTCACGGACCGGGGGCGTATAAGGTGGTCCACCGGTAGGACCAGCAGGAGGCTGATCAGATCCCAACCCTCGGTCCTCAAGACCGCTACTACCAGAAGGAGTTTGGTCCATAGAGCCGGTCAGAAGAAGATGTGTCGTGCTCCGCGTGTACTGCCGCGGCATGCCCTATATAACATAGGGTAGATCATTTGTGAGATAAAGCACAACACACTTCATAAAGCACTTAAACATTCCACACATCATCAAAACAAAAGAGGCTACATGCTTTTCATTTACCCAAAATTGTCATAATATATGGAATACAGAGTTACATGAATCACGACAGAAATCACATGATAGCCAATACATCCACTACATCAAACACCTAAACATGCTACTATCTACTACATCTACATGAAAACATAAACCGCCTATCGCGATAACCAAAGTAAACAACAATACACAACAACATGAATGACTAAGCATCCGAAGTAGGCGGTGGAGGAGGAGCATTCTTGTCCTGCGCACAGTATAGAATGGCCTTCAACGTACGGGACATCTTCTTAAAACTCTTCTTCATGTAGGCTTCATTCTCTTCAAGCTTAGCTCGAACTTGACCAATCTCTTGCTGCACGGCGGCTTGACCCTCCTCGAGACGGGCCAAACGCGCATCAAAAGCATCCCGATCCACACCCTCCTCCTGAGCCGCAGGGGTGAACTCTCCTCGTGTCCTGAGCCTCAGGTTCTTCTTCCTGTATGTCATCACCACGCTCCTCATCACTCTCTGCCTGGAGGTCACACTACTCTCCTCGCCGGCGCTATCCGACTCATCTCCTGACTCGTCGAGTCGTGGTTGCCGCTGTTGAGGGCCGATCTTTATATTCTTGAGTGTCGCCTCGCTTATGACTCGGACTGGTGCAAGGTCCTCCATTTTCAATCTGTAGCCTACATCACGAGCCATCCTGCAGATCAGACGGCCAAATGGGAGCGAAAGATCATTCCTGGCAGAACGAATAACCTGAACTATCTGGGATAGGATGAATGTGGGCAGGCATATGTTGTCCCCATGTCCCATCTTGTACAAAAAGTCCACCATCAACCGTACATTCCGTGCGGTTACCCGACCGTGGGTACACATTGTAGGTAAAAATGTGATGGAGTAAATGGAAGTCCTCGGCCATCTTTGTCGCCGCAATGCAATTTACCTCGCTTCCAAGTAACCCGGCGACCACAGAGGTATCGCGTGCGGCGATCCCTTTCCCCGCACTTCTGGAGAAGTTGTCACTAGGATGCACCTGACCAAGCGGTAGCTTCGTGATCCGAGCCACCTCATCCACCGTAATCGTGCGCCCTAATGCCCCTCACAGAAACAGTAAACTGAAGAGGCTCTACTGATGAGTCCACGATGTGGGCATAGAAAGCGCGAACCGTGTTCTCACATGCAGGGGACTCGCCGTCAAACATAGAGTTCCACCCGATGTCCACCAGGCGATCCATCAGTGGGTGTAGCCGAACATCCCTTTCATCCACATGAGCTTCAAACACAACCTTGCGGCCCGCGAAGCGCCCATATTCAATGCCTATCGGATAAGCATTTCCGACGGGATGGTCAGGATCCAGGTCCTCTTCGACCTAAACTCCCGAACGGTGCTAGTGCCGGCCCCAACGTCGGATCTTCTTCGGGAATGGGCTGGCCTACTTGGGCCGGCGTCATCGGCCGCGGTTTTCCTCTTTCCCATGAAATATAGGATGGAGGAAATGGAGAAAATAGTAGCCACCACACCAAGGAGGGCCATGGAAAATTGCCGAAATGGGGGAACAAGGGGCTGATCTCTTTGATCCTCCACAAACAAAATCCAATAGGTGTGGAAGGGGCACTAGAGGTAGGAAATGAAGGAGGAAACAAGAAGAAAATGGAATGGGTTAGGAAATTACCCGATTTTGAGCTCTAAGGAGGGGTATGAGAGCTCCAACTTGAGAAAATGGGGAAAGGAGGAGGCTAGGCTGTTGCGAAGGTTGGGGTGTGTGTGTTATGAAGAAAATGAAAGATTGCAAGGTTTGGAGGGATGGGTTTTGTGAGAAAATCGAAAATGGGGTTTGGTGGTGCTTGAAAAGGAAGAAATGAGGGAGAGGGGTGCTCCAGCCCCTTAAAACCCAACCCAAGCTATTTCGCACGTGCCAGGGGGTAGGGGAGGTCAGGCCGACCAACCCCAGCCCCGGCCCGACTGAGAAACCCACCGGACCGCGCGTCCGCCGCCCGAGCCGCGGCTCCGCCGCGGTCGGACTTGGCCGGCCCGCCGCCGCGGTGGGGTTCGGTTTGGCACGTGCCCAGGGTGCCAAATGCACCCTGGTTCAATCTGGAACCTTGGTGTATTAACGTGGGGGGTCCCCGGACTCAGTTCAGCTCCAGAACGGTTAGTTCCGAGAAATTTCTGAACTAAACCGATTTTTTCCTGATTTTTAACGACTGATTTTGGGTGGATAGTGACCTGGACACGTCAATAGACGGTCTAGGAGTGATTTAGAGTTACGTACGTGCGGTCAGGATCGAGTACAAACTCGATCACGCGTCCGTTTTTAATGAATTTCGCCGAACGGCGAAATCGGGAGACCCTAAGACTGTTTCTATATTTTGCGCACCCCCCTAGTTTGTAACACGTCAGCGTACGTAGTGGGGACATAACTCAGGTCCGGTTTAATCAAAATCATGCTTTGATACCAACTTGTAACGCCCTGAAATTCGGGGTCGAGTATGAACTCAACTCCCGAGTTCCAACGCATCACTTATGCAACATACACAATGATGGTTAAATGTTGTCTGAGTTAGAGCAATAAACATGAATGAGATTATACCAAAACAGTAATTCATACTCCAGTTCAATTGTATAAAGGCAAGCGGAAGACTGAAATTTTATATTCAAGTATGTAAAGTAACAAAATTTTATGAACTGCAGAGTATGACTACTAACTGAGTACCAATATACATGTATTTTTCTAAGTCAAAAATCAAAATGCAACTCTATATATAAGCCCTAGAACCCTCGCGATGCAGTCGGCCTAAGCAAAGCCGTCAGCGTACTGCATAAAGGAGAACTCCTCCTGATCCTCATCGAAGTCGGGCTCCGGCTCCTGAACCGAGGCGCCATCTACACCTGCGACAGAGTCTGGTGGGTGTTGTAAACACCGTCCCGTAACGTGGGAGTGAGTAGCTAACTCAGTGGAACAATAAAGCATAGGTTAACATGTTATCAATTCAATCAAGCAGTAATGATAAAGCAGTACAAATCAAACATTTCTAACTACTCTTGTAAATGCGAGAATGAAATGACATGATGCTGTATGCCCTTGCCAAACCACCCTCAAAGACATCATCTTACGTTCGCGAATGCTTACTCCCTCAGTGCGCCACATCTACAAAGCACATGCGGTGCGATGATGCTCATGATTACCAAGTTTTTATTAGTCCATTTCAAACAGCAGTATTGGGAAACTAAGGTACCCCCTTGTATCATTCCCCAACATGATCCATTCTAGGGTCGTCAATCCTAGTTAATCTCATACGATATTATGGTTTGAGAAACGTAGTGAAGGCATCGCAAAGGGCTCGTCACCCGTCAGCGCGGATACAGATCTCACCTTATGCGGCTCAATTGCTGGCCGTCAGCTCGAGTACAGGTCTCACCGTACTCGGCTCAATCACTAGCCGTCAGCTCGAGTACAGGTCTCACCGTACTCGGCTCAAGTCATACTCTAGTTGCTGTGAAAGACTCGTCGTCAATCACAGACACTTGGAGTATACTCGAAGATACTACGGAGGACTCGTCGCCCGTCAGCACGAGCACAGGTCTCACCATACTCGGCTCTCGCCGTAAGTATCGACAGCTCGAATACGGTGTCCCATACCACCGTATTCGGCTCACGAGTTTTGTTGCGCAATGGTCACTACGGGGAGGCACAAGGTCCCAGCATAGGCCGACAGCTTTACCACGGTGTCCCCTACCACCATGCCCGGCTCATGCGTCTTAGCGGATCTAGGTACCATAGTTAACGGGATCGCCACTGGTAAGTTTGGTACCCTAGGTTCAAGCAGTAGCGACCAAACATGGTGAACACACATATACATTTCGGTTTACTTGACGAGCCTGACTAACTCGAGCGCACCACAAGTTGGGCGATATGGAGCGCAAAGCACTCTGTGTGGCCAACCACTATCGCCAACCGAAATACGACTCGGGTTCGCCAGACACATCCTTTGTGGCGACATGAATCTCAGCCACAATCGCAAGTCTGGTACCGAATGTTTGGACTATAGACATAGTCCCAAACTCAAACAGTTCTCATCAATAGCATGTGAAGTAAAGCATGATAAACAAGCAATACAAGCATGTTAGCAGGCATGTTATAAAGCATGAAGTAAAGCATGAAGTAAAGCATGTTGTAAAGCATGTTGTAAAGCACTATACACATAGGGATACAATTAGATACACATCACAAGTGAGTGGTTATAGCGAACCACTGCATGGAGGGGATCCTACATGTCTCTAAGGGAGTCGGGAATCCCATATCAGCACCTCTCTAAGGCACTAACACTCAAGCATTTACACACACAAGCATCTACACAAACACTTAGAATACATTATTCCAACATACATGACGTATGTTAGCAAAATACGTGTTAGGGCTGTCCCTTCGCCACGTGAGTATTTTACCCATGTATATCATAATCATACAGCAAATAATCATTACAATTGTATTTCCAAAATTCACACATACGCGGTATTTCTAGAATACACATTTTCAACATACTAGGCATTTACAAGTGAACATGTATTTCAGCGATTCCTTTCGCCAAACTAGTATTTTATCCATATATTATATAATCATACATTAAATAAACATGTCAAACATTTTCCCGAAAAAAATAC
The DNA here is from genome assembly GCA_021015155.1 of Magnolia officinalis. NCBI lineage: Eukaryota > Viridiplantae > Streptophyta > Magnoliopsida > Magnoliales > Magnoliaceae > Magnolia > Magnolia officinalis. Next base: position 7,789 of record JAJHSJ010002031.1, read on the forward strand.
GTATACGGTATTTCTACGTATACCAAGAGTATGTGAAATTCCATATTCTACAACGTTAATCGAAACAGGAAACGGAAAGCACTTTGTACATGTGCATTTACATGCAGATCATGAATCTATCATTATCTGACATTGAAAGCGTTGAAAACCGTAACTTATACACTTAAAGTCCTCACCTTTGCCCTTGGAATCACAACGAATCAGCAAGGGTCGTTGAGCTTCCATATAAGGGAGTTTTCTAGCCTAAAGAGCGGAATCGGTTAGCCTTTACATAACCTACAACTAACATACATCAAATCAGACCTAGGGTTAGGGTTTCTTACCTTCAAATGGAATGGATACCGCCGGGAAAACACCTGGAAAGGAGCGGTGTAGGCCGTGCGACAACAGAAAGCAGTAGGAGGAAGATCTCCCACAAATCCCAAGCTATTCTCTCTCTTTTCTCTCTCTCTCTCTAGGGTTTTATCCCAAATTCGTATGGCTATGAGAGGGGCTAGTCTAAGCCCCTTTTATAGCCAAAAACATCCCCAAAATAGACTCAGGTTCAAGGGTTACTGCTAACATAGGATATTCATCACTTTTCTAGCTCAAAAGAGAGGTTCTGGTGGCCCTCCTTGAGCCAAACGTCAGACTTAAGCTCACCACACATGGATCTATGTGGGATTACGTTTTCGACTCGATTGGATTCCCAGATCGCACGTGGCGGACCACTTTCAGTTTAACGATCAGTGGGCCACGATCCGAAATTCCAAGCACATGTAAATGTTCCTGAAATTTTTCTTAATCCGAGGGTGTAATTTGGTCTGATTCTGACGGTCAGGTTGCTTAATACTGACGTGCAAGCGAATGGTGCCAGATCACTATTCCTGATATTTATTTTAGGATGGGAATAGTGTTTTTTCACACTCCCTCGCTCCGAATCGAAACGAATGGCCGTGGGACATCGGATGGAACTGATTTTTGAGATGATTGTCAAGCCCAGTGAGGCGGTCCTAGTTCCTTAAATTCATGTTAATCGGACTTCCGATGTGCGATCTATACCTAATACGAAGTTTCGTTTCATTCCCGAGAGCAGCCGGGAAATGAGTTTGGTTCTAAACTTTAGGGTAACCTAGGGTCACTTGTTTTGCAAGTTTTGGGTCTTGCAGATCGTATTTAAAGCGATCCCAACGGATTTCATGGCTAATCGAGTTTAGTACTTAGTTAACTTTGTTAAATTTCTAAAGGATTTAATCCTAATTGATTTCTGGTCGAGGTGGTACTCGAGCCAATGTACGGAAATTTACGGGTCGTTACATAGACATGGAGCGCATAAGCACCCCTTGTGGCCTAACCATTGTCAACAATCGTCGTGCGACCAGGATTCGTCGAGTTACCCAATGTGGCCAGACTAATTCGGCCACCTGAACAGAAACTGTTACCGATTGCCTGGGCAACGTTGTAGCCCCAATCTTACTCAGATGCAATAGGTAGACACATGTGATAATCATGTCAACATGTAATGAACAATCCAAATAAATTCCTCATTTGAGCATTTCATCAAACACATTGATTATATTACCTAACACTTACATTTCATTCATAAATCGCGTAGATGCAAATAAGATTACATGAAGGAAACTATACATATGAATAAGGTAACTGAGAATCTTATCTTAATACTCTTAATAAATACAAATCATCAACAATTTCTCATTCAGACAATTTATCAAACACCTAGGCTACACTTCACCAAATACATAAACTAGGTTAGTTACACTATATATTTTGGTAATTCCTTACACAAGGAAGTCAGTATACACATGACAATGATGAATCCTAGATTAGTAATCATGGCAAGCACAATCATATTTACATGTTCATTCAAACATTTCAACAAACACATGAGATGCATCTTTTGTTTAACATAGTTCATACATGTATATTATATCGAAAACGACGTATCTAAGACAATATGGTAGCAATCAAGTTAGACATAAATCATTAGCTGACATTGAAAGCATTGGAAACCATAACCTAAACGTTTATAGTCCACACCTTTCATCGGAAGACTCGATTCAGATTCGGTTCGAATTCTATGTTCCCGAAAACGGAACGTCAGGCACCTAAACAACGAAATAGGTTAGCTAGTTTGACGATTAATCAATCTGGATCTCTAAATCAAGATTAGGGTTAGGGTTTCTTACCCAAATCGTAGCCCAAACGGATCGTGTAGCGTAACGGGAAGGTGATTTAGTACGTGGAGTAGTGGGAGAGAATCACGGCAACGATCTCCCAAGATTTATCTTCTCTCCTTCCTCTTTTCTCTTCTTTTCTCTCTTCTCTCTCCTAGGGTTTGGAGAAATTCGTATATGGGAGAGGTGGGGTGATATAAGGACTATATATAAGCCTAGAAGTGATGCAAATGGCCCTAGGGCCACTATACACATGGGTTATACCCTTTGGACAGCTGTTTTTGACAAACAGGGCTCACAGGGATGCCCACTACTTACCTACGTCATAGGATAAGTTCTCTGACAATGGATCTATGTCAGGATGTGATTTCGGTGCTATCGAATAAGCTGATCGACTGTGGAGGACCTGTGTTAGATTAACGGTCATACTTACTCGATTAGGGCCACAGTTATATGGATATGTGTAGGAAAATTTTTCTTTTCCATGGGTGAAGTTTGGTCAGAAACTGACAGTCCGAAATCCTTAATTTCGCGTGTGAGAGAACGACCCAATTCACTTAAGTTTTGGTTCATTTTCTAAAGGTATTCGCGTTTCTCACACACTTTACTCAGGGCTCAAGTTGTGCATTTCTGGACACTATGTAGGCTCGATTCCCGCTATGGTTTTCAAGCCCAGTAGGACGGACATAACCCTATAGTTTCGCGGTCATCGGACTCTCGACATGCGGTCCAAGTCTGATACGGAGTTTCAATGTACTCCCGAGAGCGATAGGCTCTTGGGATTTCTCCTAGGTCTTTAAGGGATGTTAAGTCAGTGGTATTAATGGTTTTAGGCTTTCTTATTTGTGAAAATGGTGGTCAAAGCTTAATCCACCGATTATTTAGTTTAGTACTTAACTAAATTTTGCCTAAATTACGACGGGATACTGCCCTTAGGTGATTCTGCCTGAGGTGATACTCGGGTCCTTGTACTGATTTTTCTGAGATATTACAATATAAGATATGTTTTTGGCAATTCAAGTTGGTCCAGTTAAATAACACTAACAATCATCTTACAAGATCTTTCTTGTCATCAGTTCCAATCAAGCACAATCGTTGGACTCTGCACAGGACCATCGACACCAGCCAACACATCCCTTGATCATGGAGAACTTTGAAAGTGCCCTGGTTTGTCAATTAGCGTGAGTGTTGAGTCAGCTAGACTACAGAGCCTCATAGGAGGATCAATTTAAAGCGTCTGCCTCAATCGGATGTGTGCAAGCTCGCCACAGGTAAATCTAAGCCTCACATCTCATGCCCCAAAACACCAGGTATTTAAAACCCTTAAAATCAATTAGAATATCATAGGGTTTTTGTGTTAGAAAACTTTTTCAAATTTCAGAAAATCTTTAAGTTTTCTAGATCTTTCGATTTTATCGATATACTGTTCGATATTATCGACATGCGCTATTGATGTCCTCGATAATCAATCGATACCATCGAAATGAGGACCAAAGATGTCTAACAACCACATATTCTTTTGGACTAAATTATCAATGTATCGATACCATTATCGAGGACATCGATATTTGAAACTCGAGTCTATCGACATTGACTCGATAAAATTTACAGCAGAGAAAATGAGTCCCTGTTTTTACTAAGAAAAATCATAAGATCATCGATATATCGAGGTCCTCATCGATATCATCGGAATTCAAATCTCGATATCGATCTTGGACTCGCATATTTCTAGCAAAATATTTCAAGATTGTTTATCTATGATCGAGGGTCACTCGATAGAATCGATATTCAAATATCGATGATATCGATAGAACATCGATTGCATCGAACAAGGACATAAACTGTCCAACAAGCTTAATGAGAAATCCGTTAGATTTATTGATACATCGACACGGGTATCGATATCATCGACATTCAAATTCCAATGATCTCGAAGGTCCCTCGATTATTCTTGTAAACCTGAAATATTTTAAGACATGTCTCTCTCATTTTCAAATGCAGAGGAATCGAACCTCGTATCGATAAAATCAGAGTTCAAAATCCGATGACATCGATACTTGTTTCGATTCCATCGACCAGCTGAGAAACGGTTTCAATAGCGTATGACATTTGAGTTTGTGTCATGGAGTGACCCTTCGATACAATCTAGAGTATACGCATGAAGATATCAAACCCGCTCGATGATATCGAACTCTGTCATAAATGTGACCGTTTTATATCTATTGGAACTTTTTGTCTATATAAAGAGGACTTGTCTATTGTTGCTGGTAGAGAAAGAAGAGAGTGCTTTTGAGTGTTTAACCTTAGATCTTATACCCAAAGCCCTTTCTCTCTGGGAAGTTCATCCTCCAATCCACTCTCATCATGGATATTCAATAGAGTGGATTGGGGAATGAACTTCTGTATTCAAGGATCCTCCGCTACTACCTTAATGGCAAATCATTAAGCTGGGATGCCTTGAATGCATAGATGATCATAATCACTATCTTCCTTATAGGAAAACATTTTTTGGAGTAGGATTCTGTCTTAACCTTGACCCAACCCGAAGCCTTGTAGTGGTACATCATCTGTGTTATGGATTAAGGAAGCAGAAGATTCTTCATCAACAAAGGAGGAGATCTTCGTCAATGTGTTGAATGGGACTCATCCACTTATTTGTAAGTTATTAGAGTCCAGAGGACACTTCTGATAATTCCTTTTTAGGATTGGGTATAAGGTATTTCTCACCCTTGCAAGCCCTCGTAGGAGGCCTCCGGTGGGAGTGTACGTGGTGGGTGCGTTGTGTCGACCCTTACTCTATGGAGAGCATAAACAGTTAGGGTCTTGTGGAAGATCCTTGACCAGTGTGCTTAAAAGTGGGTGCGTTATGTTGACCCTTGCTCATGAGAGCATAAACAGTGAGGTTCCTTGTGTGGATCCTTGGCCAATGTGCTTAAAACTGGGTGCTATATGTTGACCCTTGCCCAAGGAGCATAAACAGTCAGCCTAGGTGTAGGTTGTAAAGGTTGAAGGTGAACCTGATTTAAAACCTTAGGTTTGAGGTGAACCGTTGTGAAACCTCCTTAGTGAAATCCGGCACACTCAAGGGTTAAGTGCGTCTGCCGGGAGTGAGTAGACAAGTAGTCGAACCACTATAAAAATGACTATGTTTGTGATTGTTTATTATCTTTGATTACTTGTGTAATTTCATTAACTGTCTTCATAATTGCTCACACCTCACACACAGTCACATCCATCATTAACTATAAATCATTCCATGTTTATCATTTAAATAGTTTTGTGATTGGTTCCTCAATCTGGCTTGGAAGCCATTTGAGTTACTTTGATGATATCCTGATGTCTCTCATGTCTATTTACTCAGGATTGGACTAATAGGATTTTAATAAGCATAAAATTTTAAAAAGTCCTATTTAGCCCCCTCTACGACATATTAGCATATTCCTACTTCAAGTAAAGCGGTCATTACCGCAATTTCAATTGGTATCAGAGCGGGTCTCTCTTTAAGGGCTTCACTGCCTAGAGAGTGATCTTGACTGAAATTGGAAATATGGCCAAAGGAGAGGGATCATCAGTCACTAGGCCTCCAGTATTTGATGGCTCAAATTATGCATACTGGAAGGCTAGAATGCACTATTTTCTGAGATCTTTGGATCATGATGCTTGAGATATAGTTGAAAGTGGATATATGTCACCCTCTGAACAAATTATACTTGACAGTGGCACAACCATCACAAAACCCAATCCCAAAGAGAAGTGGATGACGTTCGATAAAGAAAAACATCCAAAGAAGCATGAGAAGCTAAAGCTATGAACGCTATCCACTGTGTCGTGTCCCAAGATATATTCAATTAAATAAGTATGTGTGGGATATCCAAAGAAGCATGAGATCTATTGGAAACAACCCATGAAGGCACAAGCACTGTGATGAGGTCCAAACTACAACTACTGACCTCACAGTTCGAAAGTCTCAGAATGGAAGAGCATTAGACCTTCATGGAGTTCTTCACAAAGTTGAATATCATTTGTAACTCCATGGGTGGATTAGGTGAGAAAGTTCCGATTCCAAAAATTTGCAGAAAAATTCTAAGATCATTACCGGAACGGTTCAATCCTAAAGTAACAACTATTGAAGAGTGTAGAAATATTGATGAAATGAAAGTAGAAGAACTGGTAGGTTCCCTACAAACTTTTGAACTACACTTGAAGCAAACCCCTAAATCCAAAACAACTGTCCTAAAAACTTCAAAGAAAACAACAAATGAGGATAGTGGAAGTGAAAAAGAAGATGAAGATGAGGAAGTGGCCTTGCTGGCACAATGATTCAGGAAATTCTTTCAGAAGAATCGTGGCCGTCCTTCCAGAGAGAGAAAGGTGGACAACAAACCTTCTGTAGGTAAATTTGGTAAAAAGACCAAGGAACTACAATGTTATGCCTGTCAGAAGTATGGATACTTATCTACTGAATGCCCAAACAGGAAAACAAAGGGTAAAGTAATGGCCGCCATATGGGATGATTCGGAGGAGTCAAACTCAGAATCTAGTAACTCAAAAAGCGATGGAGACCAAAAATCTTTGAAAATCCTTATGGTCTCCACTGCTTCAATCATTCCCATTGCAATTGAGGATGTATCAGAACTATAAGCCACTGAATCATTTCCATCTGATAATGAGGAAACTGGAGGAGAAGAAGAGGAAGAACACAATAAACTACAAGATGCCTATAATCAACTTTACATTCATAGCATCAACATTGTTAGAAAACTTGGTATATCTGAAAACAAAAAGAAATTGTTGCAAAAAGACTTGGATAAAACTCTGAAAATTAATACACATCTAATCAATGACTTACAACAATATCATTCAGATAATGATAGACTTGAAAGAATCAACACCTTCCTTAAAATAGAGTCTGAAAAACTAAACAAACAGGTTGAGCTATTAAAAGATAAAAACATGCTCCTTCAAAGTGAAAATCATACACTCTTGTTTGATTTAGAAGAATCCAGAAAAATCGCTAAGATAAACTATAAGTTTTCCCAGAGTGGTGAGAAGTTAGAAAAACTTTTAGGAATGGGAAGACCTAGAAAGGACAATAGTGGCTTAGGATATGATAAATCTAAATCAGAAACTGGAAATCCAGCATAAATGGCTGAAAAATATGCTGCTTCAGGAAGTAACACAAGAACTACTCCAGTTTGTCATTTGTGTGGTGATTCTGGTCATTATAAGTTCTAATGCATGTCTCCTAGGAGGACTCATCGTAGCTCTGGTCAGAATCATATTGTTAAACTCAAATCAACCAGAGAAATGCAAAATGTCAGGAGTCACTTAGGGATATGGATAGAAGAAAAACACATCCATCACCACCTAGAATGAATGACAGAATGAAAGAGTTATTGAATCAAGTGGCTGAGTTAAACAAGAAAACTAAATCTACCACAACCAAAAACCCTGTCACAAAATGGATAGTAAAAGAAAAGAAAAATTGTCTTATTACTCACTTAAATCATATAACAGGCAATGATACTAAGTGGTACCTGGATAGCTGTTGCTCAAGACATGTCACGGGTGACAAATCCCTTCTTTCTAACTATTCAGATCTTAATGATGGGATAGTCACCTACGGAGATGGAAGCACTGCTAGGGTAATTGGACAGGGAATTATTAAAGGAATAAATTCTCTCAAAAATTAGAATGTTTTTTACATAAAAGGATTAACATACAATCTTCTAAGCATCTCTCAAATATGTGACAATGAGCATGTGGTTACATTTAACAAAGAAAAATGCGAAATCCTAGACCTCTCAGGAAGATCAGTGATGAAAGGTTCTCACACAAATAACCACTGCTAGGTCATCAAATGTAAAGGAAAGGATGTTCCCTATGCCTAGAAAGATTGGGCATAGAAAAACAAGTCCAGGTCATGCATCAAGATCTGGATATTTGCTGAAATGATGCAATTTTTGTTGAACTCTTAATTTTATATCTGAGGTATCTCACCTCATCTTTTGTACATAAACATCTTGATGTTTATAAATTTGATCTGTACAATGGCTGTACAAAATTTTGCTGTGTATATGGTTGATTCAAGGATATATTCTCCTGTACATGGATGTTGGTCAAACTGCTGATAAACGAAAAATATCTATCTTCGATATATCTCCTGAAAAGTCATTCTCGATGAATCGATCGTGGGTCGATACCATAGACACCTCCGTGGAATGGGAAAAGTCATGTGATTGAGAATAATAACGAAGACAGGCTCGATAATATCGTTCAGGGTCTCTCGATATCATCGAAGCAAGGATCAATGATATCGATAGTTGCCGCCCCATATAACGCGGTGGAGCGCGAAAAAGGGGAAATGTTTTTCAGAATTTTTTCATCTTCCCTGCTCGCTCCTCTCAACCGGACAGCTCGGTCCCTCAATTGACAACCGCAAACATTCCAATCCAGTAATACCCTTCTATACATCAAGATTACATCTTCCTTTTGGGTATCTCCTTTTTAGTGGGTTTTGTCTTCTTTCCCAAATCCTTCAAAACCTTTTTTTTGTCCTAATGGGAAAAGACAAAGGAAAAGTATCCGTACCTGATGAGTCATCAAGAACCTCCCGACAAAAAGTGCTTGCCCCTAAAGAAAAAGCAGGTGGCCCTGAACGTGGGACCCCTACAAGGTAGCGCAGTAGATTGCGTGGTGGGTCCCAGTCCGAGGCACAGACACCTCCATTGGTAAAACCAAATCCGGTCTTGGAAAAGTTCACTGGGAGAAAGGTTATTCAGGAGAGAAAAGTCGATAGGAGTTGTCTAATTCCATATAATCTGGAACCTCTGCTTACTGTCATAGATTGGTTGCCCGTTCTTGATTTTGGCGAGCCTTGTCATCTTGAAAGAACATATAATTTCTTCACCACCTGTCATTCTCTAGTATCCGACCCTCCGTCCATCACCATAACCGTCGATGGTGATGATGTGCTGATCACTCCTGGGTCTGTTGCAGGGATATTCCATCTTACCTTATCACCTGTAGGACTCCCAGATATGGACATGGAAAATATTGAGGTTTGGTCCAAGGTCACCAAATTCCTCTGTCATGACCGTGACGTCCAGTGGCACCAAGGGAATGCCCTAAAAGCCAGATTCATGGAACCACGTTATCGAGTCTTGCATGGTATCCTTGCTTCAAACATATACTCTAGGGGATCCAACAAGGCAGATCTCACGGGCTTCATGACTAGATAATTTATTCGGTTGCCTCTGGGATCAAGATTTGTCTGCCTACCCTCATTGTGTATCTGTTGGTTTATGTCACGCCCCAAATTCGGAGACGGACAGCTTCCGTGATGCCCAAATCCGGCACTCGACTACCATACACCAGGTCCCGAGTTCGGCGCACCAAAAGGAAAATTTTCGACTGATTTTTTTTTTTGTTTATATATTTATTTACATAATAATAGCTGAGCATGAAGATCCATGATCAAAATACCAAGCAACACTCTTCATTATAAGTCTTCATGGTTACAAGTACAATGCTTTTCAAAAGGTACACAATGTCAACATTGCCAATTCGAAAAATAGATGCAATGCATCGAGAAAGCTAAGTCTTCTAAGCTACTCCTGCCCTGAAAAAAGAAAGGGAAATAGGAAGCTTAGGCAAAAAGCCTAGTGAGTACACACGTGTGTGCAGTGTGTCCTACGTGCAAGTAAGATAAATACGTTTACAAGGAAATCATATATGTGAAAGGTGTATAGCATGTAAGGTATGATGTCAATGTCAATACAATGCATATGCATTATAGTAATACTTCAAGTCAATGCTACCAACATCACCAAGTCATATTTTCATTTCTCCTATACGGCAGCCATAACCGTATTACGCGCATCCGTAATCACATCATCATCATCATATTGTCATGTCATAATCAGAAATACTGACAAGTCCATGAGTCAAGCAATATCAGAATACGCAATACAGATCAATTATACGAATGAAGAATAATATCAGAATACGCGATACAGATCAACTATATAAATGAGGAGTCAAATATCAGATGTCATATCTAAACCATATAAATGCAGAAACACAAGTAACCCAAAATGTCATATGTTGCGGATGTAATGCAATATGCGGTGCGAATGGAATGACCATGCTAGAGTGTAAAGTCGGGATGATAGTACGTAGTATCGCGGGCTATGGGGTCCATCATAAGGGACTTCTATCCAAACTAGTCTCATACATAAATTTGGATAGTAAGACAAAATGTGGTAAACTCCTGATCTCAGGTTAGTCGCGCGCCCCAACCGAAATCCTGGCCATTGCGAAGGTACACGTAACAAATAGTTGTGCACCATCAGCCCGGGTGGATAGTGAATGAATAAATGAATGAGTATACAACTCCTGCTCAATAAGTCCACAAATCAGTACGGTTCTTCTCTGGGATCATCACCGGGGTCTATTACACTCTATGTCAGCTTGCCGCACCTATCCGAGCGCACAACTGGGTAAGTGGAAGAGACCTCACTATCTGCCTGCCAATATCGGGCCTACCTCGTCGTTAGCGGACCCATTCCTCAAGATGGTCAGACTCAACCTAGATATTGCCCCCTCACTCAGGCGGGTAAGGTCACACCCCCTCCCAACTGACCACGACACAGTGGGAGACACGACCTACTGGTATACAGCCCTCATGCGCTCATATATCCACTCGGTCTCGATGTTGGGGAGTCTCCTAGACCGGATGTTTAGGGATTTTCACCCAGGGACATCTATGACGCCCATATGCTAGAACCAAACATTTTCGGTGTCCCATCTGGCCATCCACGATATGCCTGTGGAGGATACGGCCCTGATGTTGCTAGGGCGTGCAGTAATCACAATGCAAGATGCATGAGTCACACAATCCAATCATGCATCAATACTACGCATACCGTGCGCTCATGTGAGATAACCTCCACCTATCAGGGAGTCTCATAACAACATGCTCAATGACATATGCGATGATCAACCACATCTCATAACAAACATGCAAATGATGCGTATGGGCATGTATCATGATGTTATGTTGTCACATACTCATAATCGGTATCAATTACCGGCATCGACAATAGACCTCGACAATGTGGACATTTATTCAACATTGCCCATCAATGTGGACATTTAGTCATCATTGCTTCCTAGGAGTGGTCCACATAGAGCCAAACATCATAGAGGACCCATGGCCCCATACAGAGGCCTAATATACACCACAATGGGCCTCACACAAGGGCCACATATATGCCACATTAGGCCTCGTAAAAAGGGCGGCATATGCATCACATTGGGCCTTACCAAATGGGCCGGAAATACATCACAATGGGCCTCATCATATGGACTGAAAATATGTCACAATGGGCCACTCATACAGGCCTAATATACATCACCATGGGCCACGACCCATGGGCCCCAAATACATCACAAATGGCTACAACATATGGGCCGGAAATACATTACAATGGGCCTCGCTATTGGGCCATAAATACATAATAGGTGGGCCCTACACATAGGCCTAATACATCAAGTGGGCCGCATCAATGGGCCGCACACAAATCGGCCTCATACTCATCAAGTGGGCCACATCAATGGGCCGCACTAATGGGGCAACCGCTTTACTAAACTTTCACATAGTCAGACTTCCAGTACCAAAATTTCACATAGTTTAGCAGTCACCTAAGCACCATATAATCATATGGCTTTGCCACACATTCCCCTCATACCCACGTGATTTACGGCTATCCTCGTCACGCATGATCACAAGATTTATAAGCTACATATTCAACACCATTGTGCCAAATCTAGCTGTTATTCATCCTGTCAGTGATCATATGGTTAAGGACCACAACAATCATAAATCTACTTAGACAAATAGTCACACAATTGCCCCAATTTCATACAGTTAGGTGGGCTATAAAAATCATGCACTCACATGGTGTGGTGGCCCACACAACTTCCACCAATTCACACGACTAGTTGGGCTACCTAAAATCCCAAATTCCTATAGTGTAGTGATCCACATGATTCCTGCCAACTGACAGTCAAAATGAGGAATAACCATTATAATGGGTACCATGAAAATGATTTAGATTGTAGTAAATATATATAGGCAACCCCACACTCTAAAATGATCTAATCAAAATAGATGAATGACTGATAAAACATGTATATTAGGTGTCCCATGATCGGTTTAAAGAGGATAGATGGATGGATTTCTCACAAGCATTACTGCAGCTCTCGAAAATAATTAATGGTGGACAAGTGATCAATATTATTCCCATGGAATGAGATTTAGATCTGATTAGTTTATGGGACCGTACCCTAAAATGATAAGGATAAGCCAATGAATGACATGGATCTACATCATACTACAAGGTGGAGTCCATGGTCAAGGACGCGTTCCAACACACAAGGGGCACACCAGAACCTAAGAATTTCCAATGGTTGTTACCATTGTTTTTACTTACAGCGTAGCCCACCTAAAATTGAGTTCTACTTCATCTTGTGTTAACGAGCAGGAGGTGGGCTCACTTCCCAAGTGACTGGAAAACATATAACCAGTGTAGGTATACAACACATGCACCTAGGTGGGCATCGCATGCATCAAATTATGTCCAGGGAAACTTTCATTGGTAAGCATGCAATTCCCTTTTCTTCTTCTTATCATTATTATTATTATTATTATTATTATATTTTGTATAATTGTGTGTCCCATTGACATGGTGGGGTTCACCCCATGAACAATTTGTACAACAAACAACTTCCACCCACTAGATGAATAACATGGATATAAGGTACATACGTTGGGTGGGAGTCATAACACATGGATGGTGTAAATGATGGACGACTTGGACAATACATGTAACGAGTTGGCTCCACGGTCTAATGGCTGACACAACTTTGGTGGCGGTCACACTTCACAGTAGAATTCAAAGGATTTAATAGTATGGATTTTTATTCCCACTGTTGCTTATAATGTGGTCCACCTAAGGTGTGGATCTGCCTCATTCTTTTACTCATGACTTAAAATGGTCTGAAGGGGTGGGCGAATGGCCCACATATACTTTTCATCACTAAGGTGGGCCCCAGAAAAATCTAAGTAATTTGAGTGCAATTTCCACTATCCAAGTGGCATGGGCTACATGAACTTCTAATCGGCCTGATTTTTGGGACCAAAGAAAAAATGGTTCTAGTAAGGTGGATGAATGGTGTGGATTTAGCACAGACATCATGGTGTGGCCGTGATCTGCCCACAAAACTTTACCCCAAAGTGGACGTCCAGGAGGACGTCACCTCCCCCACGCCATTATTTTATTTTAATATTATAATAATAATTATTATTTTATATGTATATTTTCTCATCAAGGTGGGTCACTTGAGAGATCCAGTCCATCCATTGTGTGTATCCCACTTCGTGGGGGGAGTCAGTCTAAGTGTTAGATGCATCCCAATTTCAGGTGGGCCCCAGCAAGTACTTCTATATGTTTTAGCATGTCTTTACATGATTTCTGATGGTGTGGGCCACCTGAGTTCCGTGTACGGTTGAAATTTGGAGGTGCCCCATTTTTAAACGGGACCCATCCAATGCACGGTTCTGATGTTCGAAATACATCAAGGTAGGTCCTGTGGTGGGGGCCACTTTCCTGCCTGTTATAAGCTCCAGCGTCCTCTGGACGCTGGACGTCAGCAAGGGGCTGACGCCCTTGTTATGTATTTCATTTATATATTTTTTTTAAGTTTTTTTTTTCATATGCGGGGCCCATATCCTGATGATCGACTTCATCTGTTGGATGTTATGTCCCGAGATAGATCTAACAAGTCCAATATTCAGTATTTTTCGACGTACAGAACATCACAACGGGCCCTAACAAATTATTATCTTTAAAACAATCTGTTTGATGGTGTGGCCTATTAGAGATTTGGATTGGCTTCATTTTTCGGCTCAAGGCCTAAAATAAGCTGGGGAATCGGATGAATGGTATGGATTAAAGATAAACATCATGGGTGGGGCCCGTTGTGGACCCACAGCCCCAACCCCATTTCACTCAAGCATAATGACGCTGCTTGCTGTAGCGTCTTCTCGACGCTGGCAGCAGCGTCCACCCCCGTTTCATTTTATTTTATTTAGTTATTTAATTAATTATTTATTTATTTTATTACTATTATTATTATTGATGGTGTGGTGTGCACATGTGTGCATGGGTGTGAGTGTGTGTGAGAGTTTGGCCAGCCCAAAGGGGCTACTCTTGGACACTGTGGATGACATACAAATATTTGGGTGGGGCCCACTATCAATGGGTCCACAAGATTTCTAGAATAATTTATATATATATATATATATATATATATATATTCTCTTCTATGCATCCACACCATTCCTAACATTAGAATATTATATTCACCATCCATAACACAATGAAAACAAAAATAAAAATAAGTGGGGAGGGTTTACTCACCTTGATGAATTAGATGGATGGTTAAGATGGATGGAATCGATGGTTGAGATGGATGGAAGGAATGAGATTAATGGAGTTGATGGCCCACCAAAATTACCTGTCTCTCTCTCTACATGGAAAATGGTGAAATGCTAAGGGATGGAGGGATATTTATAGATAAATGGATAAAATTTTGGTTAAGTTAATGTGATTAATATTAGCTTAGGCTAGGATTTGATAATTAATTCATAATTTGCAATTAATGGTGGTTTAAAGAAGCATGGCATGGCATGGTGTGATGATGTCATACATGAGGTGTGGCATGGAGGGATGTTGACTTTAGGTATACATGAGAGAGGGAGGGGTATGGGTGTGTGACATCACACACATGGGTAGAGATTCTCTCACCCATGTGTAGCATGTACATGTGTGCATGGCATGTGTGGTGCACATATGTGGGATGAAGTACATGGCGCCTTGCGCACATGATACATTAATTATTCTTCACGGCATATCTCACTAACGGAGTATCGTACAAATGCACGGGTTGTACCTCCACGATCGCAGCGATGGGGCGGTCGATATGAGATGGGTTTCGAGGTCTTGGGGTTCCGGTCAGTTGAGTGTGTACTATGAACGGCCAAACCATGTCTAGCTAAGGGCATCGATCATCATGTACATAAGCATAGAAAATAGTACGAAATGGACGGGGTGTTACAATCTACCCTCCTAATAAAAATTTCGTCTTCGAAATTTCTAGTTACAATACATTAACAAACTCATAACATGGAAAGCCAAACATAAGTATCACCATATATATCAAATAATCATC
Source organism: Magnolia officinalis (assembly GCA_021015155.1). Classification (NCBI taxonomy): domain Eukaryota; kingdom Viridiplantae; phylum Streptophyta; class Magnoliopsida; order Magnoliales; family Magnoliaceae; genus Magnolia; species Magnolia officinalis. The sequence goes on from JAJHSJ010002031.1 coordinate 23,259, forward strand.
CGTCAAACACTAGAGGTATTGCTCACGGCTATCAGCCTAATGCCTGGGTGCTAAGTATATTCTCTAGGTTCTCAAATAGAGGATCCTGTTTTGACCACATTCTCAAACCGGGAATCCTATATTAATGTCTCTAAATTCATACAAATCAGGGGTACTAATAACATCTAGGTTCTCGATCAATGACGCTGAGAGACCTAGTTTAAGTTCTTCTATGTTTTACACTTGCGGACTTTGCTCGTAATTGATCCAAAATCTTATGCTCTGATACCATCTTCTGTCATGCCCCAAATCCGGGGACGGACAACTTCCGTGATGCTTGAATCCGGCACTCGACTTCCATATACCAAGTCCCGAGTTCGGCGCACCACAAGGAAGATTTTCGATTGAATTTTGTTTGTTTATATATTTATTTACATAATAATAGCTGAGCATGAATATCCATGATCAATATACCAAGCAACACTCTTCATTATAAGTCTTGATGGTTACAAGTACAATGCTTTTCAAACGGTACACAATGTCAACATTGCCAATTCGAAAAATAGATGCAATACATCGAGAAAGCTAAGTCTTCCAAGCTACTCCTGCCCTGAATAAAAAAAGGGAAATAGAAAGCTTAGGCAAAAAGCCTAGTTTGAACACATGTGTGTGTAGTGTGTCCTACATGCAAGCAAGATAAATACGTTTACAAGGAAATCATATATGTGAAAGGCGTGTAGCATGTAAGGTATGATGTCAATGTCAATGCAATGCATATGCATTATAATAATACTTCAAGTCAATGCTACCAGCATCACCAAGTCATATTTTCATTTCTCCTATACCGCAGCCATAACCGTATTACACGCATCCCTAATCACATCATCATCATCATATTGTCATGCCATAATCAGAAATACTGACAAGTCCATGAGTTAAGCAATATCAGAATACGCAGTACAGATCAACTATACGAATGAGGAACAATATCAAAATACGCGATACAGATCAACTATACAAATGAGGAGTTAAATATCAGATGTCATATCTAAACCATAAAAATGCAGGAACACGGGTAACCCAAAATGCCATATACCGTGGATGTAATGTAATATGCGGTGCGAATGGAATGACCATGCTGGAGTGTAAGTCGGGACGATAGTACGTAGTACCACAGGATATGGGGTCCATCACAAGGGACTTCTATCCAAACCAGTCCCATACCTAAATTTGGATAGTCAGACTCAATGTAGTAAACTCCTGATCTCAGGTTAGTCGTGCGCCCCAACCGAAATCCTGGCCATTGCGAAGGTACACGTAACAAATAGTTGCGCACCATCAGCCCGGGTGGATAGTGAATGAATAAATGAATGAGTATGCAACTCCTGCTCAATAAGTCCACATATCAGTATGGTTCTTCTTTGGGATCATCACCGGGGTCTATTACACTCTATGCCAGCTTGCCGCCCCTATCTGAGCACACAACTGGGTAAGTGGAATAGACCTCACTATCTGCCTGCCAATATCGGACCTGGCTCGTCATTAGAGGACCCATTTCTCAAGATGGTCAGACTCAACCTAGATATTGCCCCCTCACTCAGGCGGGTAAGGTCACACCCCCTCCCAACCGACCATGACACAGTGGGAGATGCGACCTACTGGTATACAACCCTCATTCGCTCATATATCCACTCGGTCTCGACGTTGGGGCGTCTCCTGGCCCGGAGGTTTAGGGATTTTCACACAGGGACATCTGTGGCACCCATATGCTAGAACCAAACATTTTCGGTGTCCCATCTGGCCATCCACGATATGCCTGTGGAGGCTACGACCCTGATGTCGCTAGGGCGTGCAGTAATCACAATGCAAGATACATGAGTCACTCAATCCAATCATGCATCAATACTGCGCATACCATGCGCTCATGTGAGATAACCTCCGCCTATCAAGGAGTCTCATAACAACATGTTCAATGACTATATGCGATGATCAACCACATCTCATAACAAACATGCAGATGATGCGTATGGGCATGTATCATGATGCTATGCTGTCACATACTCATAATCAGTATCAATAACTGGCATCGATAATCGACCTCGACAATGTGGACATTTAACCAACATTGTGAAATAGCGGTGAAGACCGCTTGAGTTGAAGTTGGAATATGTCAATATATCCTAGAGGGGGTGAATAGGACTTTTTAAAGATTTACGAGTTATTAAAAATCCTATCACTCTTAATCCTAACAAGTATGCAATTTTCAGGATTACTCAAATGTATCTTAACTGGCTTCCAAGCCTAGTAGAGGATCCAATCACAAAACTATTCAAATAATAAGCATGAAGCAGTTATAGTCTATGATGGATGTGATTGTGTGTGAAGTGTGAGGAGATATGAATTCAGTTAACAGAATCACACAAATGATCAAGCATAAGAATCAATCTCGGACACAGCCATTTTTATAGTGGTTCGACTACTTGTCTACTCCACTCCCGGCTATCGCACTCAACCCTTGAGTGTACCGGATTTCACTAAGGAGGTTTCCCAGGGTTCACCTTAAACCTAAGGTTTTAAATCAGGTTCACCTTCAACCTTTACACGGAGTTTTCTACTCGGTTCACCTCTAACCCTGGAGTTTCACTGGTTCACTCCTAACCAGATGTTTGTGCTCTCCATAGAGCAAGGGTCTACACAACGCACCCAGAGGTTTCTACTCGATTCACCTCTAACCCTGGAGTTTCACTGGTTCACTCCTAACCAGATGTTTATGCTCTCCACAGAGCAAGGGTCCACATAACGCACCCACAACGTACACTTCCGGCGGAGGCATCCTACAAGGGCTTCAAAGGGTGAGGACCAATTAAGACCCAATCCTAGAAAGGAATGATCACAAGTGTCCTCTTGGACTCTAGATACTTACAAATAAGTTGATGAGTCCCGTTAAGCACAATGCCGAAGACTTCCTCCTCCTTGTTGACGAAGAGTCTTATGCTCCCTTGATCTGCAATACAAAAGATATACAAATACTAGGCTTAGGGTTGGGTCAAGGTTAAGATGGAATCCTACTCTCTAAAGGTTTACCTATAAGGAAGGTAGAGTAGTTCCAATCTTATGCATTCAAGGCATCCCAGCTCAATGATTTGACATTAAGGTAGTAGCTGAAGGATCCTTGAATGCGGAAGTTCATTCCCTAATCCACTCTATTGAATATCAATGGTGAGGGTGGATGTAACGCCCTGAAATTCGGGGGTCGAGTATGAACTCAACTCCCGAGTTACAACGCATCACTTATGCAACATACACAATGATGTTTAAATGTTGTCTGAGTTAGCGCAATAAACATAAATGAGATTATACCAAAACAGTAATTCATACTCCAGTTCAATTGTATAAAGGCAAGCGGAAGACTGAAATTGTATATTCAAAGTATTTAAAATAACAAAATTTTATGAACACCTGAGTATGAACACTAACTGAGTACCAATATACATGTATTGTTTCTAAGTCAAAAATCAAAATACAACTTCGTAGAGAAGCCCTGGAACCCCCGCGATGCAGTCGGCCTAAGCAAAGCCGTCAGCGTACTGCATAAAGGAGAACTCCTCCTGATCCTCATCGAAGTCGGGCTCCGGCTCTTGAACCGAGGCGCCATCCACACCTACGACAGAGTCTGGTGGGTGTTGCAAACACCGTCCCGTAACGTGGGAGTGAGTAGCTAACTCAGTGGAACAATAAAGCATAGGTTAACATGTTATCAATTCAATCAAGCAGTAATGATAAAGTAGTACAAATCAAACATTTCTAACTACTCTTGTTAAGTGTGAAGATGAAATGACATGATGCTGTATGCCCTTGCCAAACCACCCTCAAGCGACATCATCTTACGTTCGCGAATGCTTACTCCCTCAGTGCGCCACATCTACAAAGCACATGCGGTGCGATGATGCTCATGATTACCAAATTTTTATTAGTCCATTTCAAACAGCAGTATTGGGAAACTAAGGTACCTCCCTTGTATCATTCCCAAACATGATCCATTCTAGGGTCGTCAATCCTAGTTAATCTCATACGATATTATGGTTTGAGAAGCTTAGTGAAGGCATCGCAAAGGGCTCGTCACCCGTCAGCGTGGATACAGATCTCACCGTATGCGGCTCAATTGCTGGCCGTCAGCTCGAGTACAGGTCTCACCGTACTCGGCTCAATCACTAGCCGTCAGCTCAAGTACAGGTCTCACCGTACTCGGCTCAACTCATACTCTAGTTGCTGTGAAAGACTCGTCGCCAATCACAGACCCTTGGAGTATACTCGATGATACTACGGAGGACTCGTCGCCCGTCAGCATGAGCACAGGTCTCACCGTACTCGGCTCTCGCCGTAAGTATCGACAGCTCGAATACAGTGTGCCATACCACCGTATTCGGCTCACGAGTTTGGTTGCGTAATGGTCACTACGGGGAGGCACATGGCCCCAACGTAGGCCGACAGCTCGACCACGGTGTCCCATACTACCATGCCGGGCTCATGCGTCTTAGCGGATCGAGGTACCATGGTTAACGGGATCGCCACTGGTAAGTTTGGTACCCTAGGTTCAAGCAGTAGCGACCACACATGGTGAACACACATAGACATATCGGTTTACTTGACGAGCCTGACTAGCTCGAGCGCACCACAAGTTGGGCGATATGGAGCGCAAAAGCACTCCGTGTGGCCAACCACTATCGCCAACCGAAGTACGACTCGGGTTCGCCAGACACATCCTTTGTGGCGACATGAATCTCAGCCACAATCGCAAGTCTGGTACCGAATGTTTGGACTATAGACATAGTCCCAAACTCAAACAGTTCTCATCAATAGCATGTGGAGTAAAGCATGATAAACAAGTAATACAAGCATATTAGCAGGCATGTTATAAAGCATGAAATAAAACATGAAATAAAGCATATTGTAAAGCATGTTGTGAAGCATGTTGTAAAGCACTATACTGATAGGGATACAATTACATACACACCACAAGTGAGTGGTTATAGTGAACCACCACATGGAGGGAATCCTACATGTCTCTAAGGTAGTCGGAAATCCCATATCAGCGCCTATCTAAGGCACTAACACACAAGCGTTTACACTCACAAGCATTTACACAAACACTTAGAGTACGCTATTCCAACATACATGACGTATGTTAGCAAAACGCGTATTAGGGCTATTCTTTCGCCAAGCGGTTATTTTATCCGCGTATACCATATTCATACAATAAATAATCATGACAATTATATTTCCAAAATTTGCACATACGCGGTATTTCTAGAATACACAATTTCAACATACTAGGCATTTACAAGTGAACATGTATTTCAGCTATTCCTTTCACCCAACTAGTATTTTATCCATATATTATATAATCATACATTAAATAAACATGTCAAACATTTTCCCGAAAAAAATATGTATATGGTATTTCTACGTATACCTAGAGTATGCGAAATTCCATATTCTACAACGTTAATCGAAACAGGAAACGGAAAGCACTTTGTACATGTGCATTTACATACAGATCATGAATCTATCATTATCTGACATTGAAAGCGTTGAAAACCGTAACTTATACACTTAAAGCCCTCACCTTTGCCCTTGGAATCACAACGAATCAGCAAGGGTTGTTGAGCTTTCGTATACGGGTGTTTTCGAGGCTAAAGAGTGAAATCGGTTAGCCTTTACACAACCTACAACCCATATACTTCAAATCAGACCTAGGGTTAGGGTTTCTTACCTTCAAACGGAATGGATACCGCCGAGAAAACACCTGAAAAGGAGTGGTGTAGGCCGTGCGATAACCGAAAGCAGTAGGAGGAAGATCTCCCACAAATCCCAAGCTCTTCTCTCTCTTTTCTCTCTCTCTCTCTGGTTTTATCCCAAATTCGTATGGCTGTGAGAGGGGCTGTTCTAAGCTCCTTTTATAGCCAAAAACATCCCCAAAATAAACTCAGGTTCAAGGGTTACTGCTAATATAAGATATTCGTCACTTTTCCAGCTCAAAAGAGAGGTTCTGTTGGCCCTCCTTGAGCCAAACATCAGACTTAAGCTCACCACACATGGATCTACGTGGGATTACATTTTCGACTCGTTCGGATTTCCAGATCGCACGTGGTGGACCACTTTCAGTTCAACGGTCAGTGGGCCACGATCCGAAATTCCAAGTACATGTAAATGTTCCTAAAATTTTTCTCAATCCGAGGGTGTAATTTGGTCGGATTCTGACGGTCAGATGGCTTAATACTGACGCGCAAGCGAATGGTGCCAGATCACTATTCCTGATATTTATTTTGGGATGGGAATAGTGTTTTTCACACTCCCTTGCTCCGGATCGAAACGAATGGCCGTGGGACATCGGCTGGACCTGATTTTTGAGATGATTGTCAAGCCCAGTGAGGCGGTCCTAGTTCCTTAGCTTCGTGTTAATCGGACTCCCGATGTGCGATCTAGACCTAATACGAAGTTTCGTTTCATTCCCGAGAGCAGACGGGTAATGCGTTTGGTTCTAAACTTTAGGGTAACCTAGAGTCACTGATTGTGCAAGTTTTGGGTCTTGCAGATCGTATTTAAAGCGATCCCAACGGATTTCATGGCTAATCGAGTTTAGCACTTAGTTAACTTTGTTAAATTTCTAAAGGATTTAATCCTAATTAATTTCTGGTCGAGGTGGTACTCGAACCAATGTACGGAAATTTACGGGTCGTTACAATCTACCCCCCTTAAACAAAAAATTTCGTCCTCGAAATTTATACCTTTTCGTAATCCTCGAGAATCTGAGGGTAGTTCTTCCTGACCTCGGCCTCAGTCTCCCAGGTAGCTTCCTCCTCGGAATGATGTGTCCAAAGTACCTTCACAAGTGGGATGACCTTGCTACGCAGTACCTGCTTCTTCGTATCAAGGATACGTGTCGGGCGTAGCTCATACGTAGCATCATCGCTCAACTGTACCTGCTCCCATCTGATGATATGCGAAGGATCAGGAACGTACTTCTTCAGCATAGATACATGAAATACGTTGTGTACAGAGGCAAGTGGTGTGGGCAAAGCGAGACGATACGCCACATCACCCACTCGATCCAGTATCTGAAATGGACCGATAAACCTCGGTGTGAGCTTCCCCTTTTTCCCAAACCGAAGGACTCCCTTCATAGGGAAAACTCGAAGGAACACATGATCCCCGACCTCGAACTCCAGCGATCGCCGCCTCGTATCGGCGTAACTCTTCTGCCTGCTCTGCGTTGTGAGTAATCGACGCCTGATAATGTCTACCTTCTCTGTAGTCGTCTGTACCAACTCCGGGCCAATCAGGCTACGCTCACTAACCTCTGCCCAACAGTGCGGTGCCCTACAAGGTCGACCATATAGAGCCTCATATGGCGCCATGCCAATAGTCGCCTGGAAGCTGTTGTTGTAGGCGAACTCTGCGTACGGAAGACAGTCATCTCAACTGTCCTTGAAGTCCAACACACAAGCTCGCAACATATCCTCCAGAATTTGATTCACCCGCTCTGTCTGCCCATCAGTCTGAGGATGAAACGCCGTACTGAACTTCAACTTCACACCCATCGCCTCCTGGATACGAGTCCAGAAGATAGATGTGAACTGCGTGTCTCTGTCCGACATGATCTCTAAGGGAACTCCATGCAGACGGACGATCTCTCTGATGTACAGTCTAGCCAGCTCGTCTGCAGAGTTCGTAACTCTGATAGGGAGGAAATGGGCCGATTTGGTCAACCGGTCCACAATCACCCAAATGGAATCGTGTCCCTTCCTCGTCTTCGGCAGCCCTGATATGAAGTCCATGGAGATGAAGTCCCACTTCCACTCCGCTATGGGCATGGGCTGAAGTAGTCCAGGAGGTCGGCGATGTTCTGCCTTTACCTGCTGGCACGTCAGACATCGAGATACATACTCAGCAATGTGGGCCTTCATGTTATCCCACCAATACGTCCGTCTCATATCCTTGTACATCTTCGTGCTACTAGGATGCATCGCAAGCTTCGAGTTATGGGCAGACTCGAGAAGCTCGCGTCTCAAGTCAGCCACATCAGGAACACATAGGCGGCCACGGAATCGTAAACCCCCATCAGAACCAACTCTCCACTCGGAGTCCACGGCGTCGCTAGCCTGCTCTCGAAGCTCAGACAGCCGTATATCACCCTCCTGGGCCTCAACAATCATGTCGTCAATAAGTGGCCGCACCCGAACGTTCGCAACACACTCAAAAGGCTCCTCGACAGTGAGTCTCTGCTCGAAGTCCCGCACAAACTCCATCATGTCCCACTCGGCTATCATCAGCGGTGTCGCAAATGCAATCGCCTTCTTGCGGCTCATCGCGTTTGCCACAAGGTTCGCCTTGTCAGGATGGTAGGAAACCTCGAACTTGAAGTCCTTCAAGGTCTCCATCCATCGGCGCTGTCTCATTTTCAAATCCCGCTGTGTGAATATGTACTTAAGGCTCTTGTGGTCGCAGAAAAGCTCGAACTCCTCACCCTAGAGGTAATGTCTCCAGAGCTTCAATGCAAAGATGACAGCTGCCAACTCCAGGTCATGTGTAGGGTAATTCTCCTTGTGCTTCCTTAATTGTCTCGAGGCATACGAAATCACCCTATCCTTCTGCATCAGAACACAACCCAAACCAACGCGAGACGCGTCAGTATATACCGTGTATTTCATCCCTTGCTCTGGCAATACTAGCACAGGGGCGGACGTCAACTTGTCCTTCAGCTCCTTAAAAGCTGCCTCCGCCTTCTCATTCCAGGCGAACTTCAGGTCTTTCCGAATCAACTGAGACAATGGCCTGGCAATCTTCGAGAAGTCCTGAATGAAGCGTCTGTAAGACCCAGCCAGACCAAGGAAACTCCTCACCCCAGTAACCGACTCAGGCTGCTGCCAATCCTGAACCGCGGCTACCTTAGCAAGGTCCACTGCTATCCCATCCTTGGACATTACATGTCCCAGGAACTTGACTTCCTCCTGCCAGAAGTCGCACTTCTTGTATTGCGCGAACAACTGGTTCTTCTCCAACGTACCCAATACTGCTCGCAAGTGCTCCTCGTGCTCCTCCCGACTCGTAGAGTATATCAAAATGTCATCAATAAAGACGATGACGAATCGGTAAAGGAAGGGCCGAAATACCCGGTTCATCAGATTCATGAACATGGCTGGTGCGTTCGTCAGACCGAACGACATCACCAAGAACTCATAGTGCCCAAAGCACGTCTTGAAGGCTATCTTCTGTACGTCCTCCTCTCTCACGCGCAACTGGTGGTACCCTGACTGAAGATCAATCTTCGAGAAATACTTCGCCCCCCTCAACTGATCAAACAGATCATCTATCCTGGGCAAGGATACTTGTTCTTCACCGTGACCTGGTTCAACCTACGGTAATCAATACACAACCGTAGCGACCCGTCCTTCTTCTTCACGAACAACACAGGTGCTCCCTAAGGAGACACACTAGGTCGAATAAAACCTTTCTCTACAAGTTCGTCAATCTGTTTCCGCAGCTCCTCCATCTCACATGGAGGCATACGATAAGTCGGTAATAAGATGGGCATCACACCAGGCGTAAGATCAATCGTAAAATCAATCTCGCGCCGAGGAGGTAAACCAGGAATAGTCTTAAAGACTCCAACAAATTCCCGAACCACCGGCGTACCCTCCAATGTCGGACCATCAATCAGCATAAGTAAAGCGGCATAACAATCAACGCGGTAGGGCCAACTGACTTGCACTGGAAACGTGAAAGCTGTGCCGTCAGGTCCATAGGCAGTCACGATCCGAGCATCGCAATCTATCTCCGCCCTCATCCTGGCGAGCCAATCCATGCCAAGTATAACGTCGTAGTGCCATAATGGAGCAACAATAAGGTCAACGAGCTCTGTGCTGCTACCCAAAACTATCGAGCAACCCTCGCATAACCGTGTGACATTCGAGAAGGTCCCAATGGCCGTAGTGAGTCTCGTTCCCTTAGTGGGAACAGTATGCAAAGATAGAGGTTTCACTGCCCCACAAGAAATAATAGAAGTAGTGGACCCAGTGTCCACCAATAAAGAAACGGGAGTACCATGAATATGAGTCGTACCCTCAAAAGTCGTCGGTGCTGAAATCGATGTCTCAGGTGCCTCGGCAACAAGCGTGTGCACGCGAGCCTGCTGCTGGCGGTTCGGCTGAGGAGCCAAGGGTCGCTGTAGCGGCTTGAAACGCGACACAGGAGGTCGGAAAGAAGGATGTGCAGGAACATTCTGTAGCGGTGGAGCTGATATGGCCTGTGGATAAGGGCGATCCAATCTCTGCGGTGGTGCAAATCCGCTAGCCCTTATGCGCGAGAAACAGCTCTCAGCAGGGTGTCCTGGTTTCCCGCAAAACGTGCAGGTCACCAACGGGCGTCTCATAGGAACAACTGGTGCTGCGGCCCTGGGGGGAGAATCAGCCCGAGGCCTCTTGCCTAAGATAGGCCTGCTCTGTAAGTCCTGTCGTGGCCTCGCAACCATAGCGCCACGCGATCTAGCCAAACGGTCCACATCCTGCTCGGCCGTCATAGACATGTGGACCAACGCCGCGTATATTGGAATACTGAGGCAACATAGCTTCGACCGTATGTCAGGTCGCAAGCCCCCAGTGAATCGACACATCCTCATCTGCTCATTGACGAGGATGGTTGGGACAAAGCGGAAAAACTCAGTGAAACGGTGCTCATACTCCGTCACCGTCATGCCTCCTTGCCTAAGGCGTAGAAACTCATCCTCCCGCTCATGCCGATACGTCTGCGGGTAATACTTCTCGTGGAACCGAGACTCGAAAGCCTCCCAGGTCCACACGAAATCTACTGCGACCGTGCGCAGCACACTGTCCCACCATAAGCTGGCCTCCCTCTCAAACATGAAGGTAGCCAACTCTACCTGCTCTGCCTCTGAACAATGCAGCATCCGTAGCATCTTGGAAATACGGTCTAGCCAGAACTCCACCTCCTCGGGTCTGTGAGAACCCATAAATGAGGGAGGCCTCAAGCGCTGAAATCGCTCGAGTAAACCACGAGTGCCGACATCTCCAGTAGGAGGTGCGACGGGTGTGGGCAGAGGCACATCCTCAAACCGAGCAGGAGGCTCAGCATGCTCATCAGGATGTGCAGATGTCGTAGGTGGAGTCGCACTACCACCATGGGACAAGGCCTCAGCAATAGTGGTCATAAGCTGCTGGTGCTGCTGCTGCTGCTGCTGCATCTGCTGCTGATGCATCATCATCATCAGCTGCTCAAACCTATCAGGCGGCGGAGCAGCCTGAGAGTCGTGCTGCGCAGAAGATGACGGTCGATACTGCTCACGGACCGGGGGCGTGTAAGGTGGCTGTCCACCGTTAGGACCAGCAGGAGGCTGATCAGATCCCAACCCTCGGTCCGCAGGACCGCTACTACCAAAAGGAGTCTGGTCCATAGAGCCGGTCAAAAGAAGATGTGCCGTGGTCCGTGTGTACTGCCGCGGCATGCCCTATACAACATAGGGTAGATCATTTGTGAGATAAAGCACAACACACTTCATAAAGCACTTAAGCATTCCACACATCATCAAAACAAAAGAGGCTACATGCTTTTCATTTACCCAAAATTGTCATAATACATGGACTACAGAGTTACATGAATCACGACAGAAAATCACATGATAGCCAATACATCCACTACATCAAACACCTAAAACATGCTACTATCTACTACATCATCTACATGAAAACATAAACCGCCTATCGCGGTAACCAAAGTAAACAACAACACACAACAACGTGGATGACTAAGCATCCGAAGCAGGCGGTGGAGGAGGAGCATTCTTATCCTGCGCACAGAACAGAATGGCCTTCAACGTACGGGACATCTTCTTAAAACTATTCTTCATGTAGGCTTCATTCTCTTCAAGCTTGGCTCGAACTTGACCAATCTCTTGCTGCAGGGCGGCTTGACCCTCCTCGAGATGGGTCAAACGTGCATCCAAAGCATCCCGATCCACACCCTGCTCCTGAGTCGCAGGTGGTGAACTCTCCTTGTGTCCTGAGCCTCAGGTTCTTCCTGTATGTCATCACCCGCTCTCCTCATCACTCTCCTCTCCTCGCCGGCGCTATCCGATTCATCTCCAGACTCGTCGAGTCGTGCTTGCCGCTGTTGAGGGCCGATCTTCATATTCTTGAGTGTCGCCTCGCTTATGACTCGGACTGGTGCAAGGTCCTCCATGTTCAATCTGTAGCCTACATCACGAGTCCATCCTGCAGATCAGACGGCCAAATGGGAGCGAAAGATCGTTCCTGGCAGAACGAACAACCTGAACTATCTGGGATAGGATGAATGTGGGCAGGCATATGTTGTCCCCATGTCCCATCTTGTACAAAAAGTCCACCATCAACCGAGTACATTCCGTGCGGTTACCCGACCGTGGGTACACATTGTAGGTGAAAATGTGATGAGTAAACGGAAGTCCTCGGCCATCTTTGTCGCCGCAATGCAATTTCCTCGCTTCCAAGTAACCCGGCGACCACAGAGGTATCGCGTGCGGCGATCCCTTTCCCGCGCACTTCTGGAGAAGTTGTCACTAGGATGCACCTGACCAAGCGGTAGCTTCGTGATTCGAGCCACCTCATCCACCGTAATTGTGCACCTTATGCCCCTCACAGAAACAGTAAACTGAAGAGGCTCTACTGATGAGTCAATGATGTGGGCATAGAAAGCGCGAACCGTGTTCTCACATGCAGGGGACTCGCTGTCAAACATAGAGTTCCATACGATGTCCACCAGGCGATCCATCAGTGGGTGTAGCCCGAACATCCTTTCATCCATATGAGCTTCAAACACAACCTTGCGGCCCGCGAAGCGCCCATATTCAATGCTTATCGGATAAGCATTCCCGACGGGATGGTCAGGATCCAGGTCTCGCTTCGACCTAAACTCCCGATCGGTGCTAGTGCCGGCCCCAACGTCGGATCTTCTTTGGGAATGGGCTGGCCTACTTGGGCCGGCGTCATCGGCCGCGGTTTTCCTCTTTCCCATGAGAGATAGGATGGAGGAAATGGAGAGAATAGTAGCCACCACACCAAGGAGGGCCATGGAAAAATACCAAAATGAGGGAAAAAGGGGCTGATCTCTTTAATCCCCCACAAACAACAATCCAATAGGTGTGGAAGGGGCACTAGAGGTAGGAAATGAAGGAGGAACAACAAGAAAGTGGAATGGGTTAGGAGATTACCCAATTTTGAGCTCCAATGAGGGGTATGAGAGCTCCAACTTGAGAAAATGGGGAAAGGAGGAGGCTAGGGCTATTGTGGAAGGTTGGGGTGTGTGAGTTATGGAAGAAAATGGAAGATTTCAAGGTTTGGAGGGATGAGTTTAGAGAAAAATCGAAAATGGGGTTTGGAGGTGCTTGGAATGGAAGAAATGAGGGAGAAGGGTGCTCCAGCCCCTTAAATCTTAATCCCCTTGCAATGTCGCTCGTGCCATGGGGTAGAGGAGGTTGGGCCGACCAACCTCAGCCTTGGACCATCCTCAGAAAGTCCACCGGACCGCGGTCCGCCGCCCGAGCCGCGGCGCCGCCATGGCTGGACTTGGCCGAAACAGCGCCGCCGCGGTGGGGTTCTGTTTGCCATGTGCCCAGGGTGCCAAATGCACCCTGGTTCGATTTGGAACCCTCGGTGTATTAACGTGGGGGGCCCCCGAACTCAGTTCAGCTCCAGAACGGTTAGTTCCGAGAAATTTCTGAACTAACCCAACTTTTCCTGATTTTTAACGACTGATTTTGGGTGGATAGTGACCTGGACACGTCAATAGACGGTCTAGGAGTGATTTAGAGTCCATATGTGCGGTCAGGATCGAGTATAAACTCGATCAACGCGTCCATTTTTTAATGAACTTCCCCGAATGGTGAAATTGGGAGACCCTAAGACTGTTTCTAAATTTTTGCGCACCCTCCTAGGTTGTAACATGTCAGCGTACGTAGTGGGGACATAACTCAGGTCCGGTTTAATCAAAATCATGCTCTGATACCAACTTGTAACGCCCTGAAATTCGGGGGTCGAGTATAACTCAACTCCCGAGTTCCAACGCATCACTTATGCAACATACACAATGATGTTTAAATGTTAAATGTTGTCTGAGTTAGCGCAATAAACATGAATGAGATTATACCAAAACAGTAATTTATACTCCAGTTCAATTGTATAAAGGCAAGCGGAAGACTGAAATTGTATATTCAAAGTATTAAAATAACAAAATTTTATGAACACCTGAGTATGAACTAACTGAGTACCAATATACATGTATTGTTTCTAAGTCAAAAATCAAAATACAATTTGTAAGAAGCCCTGAACCCCCGATGCAGTCGGCCTAAGCAAAGCCGTCAGCGTACTGCATAAAGGAGAACTCCTCCTGATCCTCATCGAAGTCGGGCTCCGGCTCCTGAACCGAGGCACCATCTACACCTGCGACAGAGTCTGGTGGGTGTTGCAAACACCGTCCCGTAACGTGGGAGTGAGTAGCTAACTCAGTGGAACAATAAAGCATAGGTTAACATGTTATCAATTCAATCAAGCAGTAATGATAAAGCAGTACAAATTAAACATTTCTAACTACTCTTGTTAAGTGCGAAGATGAAATGACATGATGCTGTATGCCCTTGCCAAACCACCCTCAAGCGACATCATCTTACGTTCGCGAATGCTTACTCCCTCAGTGCGCCACATCTACAAAGCACATGCGGTGCGATGATGCTCATGATTACCAAGTTTTTATTAGTCCATTTCAAACAGCAGTATTGGGAAACTAAGGTACCTCCCTTGTATCATTCCCAAACATGATCCATTCTAGGGTCGTCAATCCTAGTTAATCTCATACGATATTATGGTTTGAGAAGCGTAGTGAAGGCATCGCAAAGGGCTCGTCACCCGTCAGCGTGGATACAGATCTCACCGTATGCGGCTCAATTGCTGGCCGTCAGCTCGAGTACAGGTCTCACCGTACTCGGCTCAATCACTAGCCGTCAGCTCAAGTACAGGTCTCACCGTACTCGGCTCAACTCATACTCTAGTTGCTGTGAAAGACTCGTCGCCAATCACAGACCCTTGGAGTATACTCGATGATGCTACGGAGGACTCGTCGCCCGTCAGCACGAGCACAGGTCTCACCGTACTCGGCTCTCGCCGTAAGTATCGACAGCTCGAATACAGTGTGCCATACCACCGTATTCGCCTCACGAGTTTGGTTGTGCAATGGTCACTACGGGGAGGCACATGGCCCCAGTGTAGGCCGACAGCTCGACCACGGTGTCCCATACCACCATGCCCGGCTCATGCGTCTTAGCGGATCGAGGTACCATGGTTAACGGGATCACCACTGGTAAGTTTGGTACCCTAGGTTCAAGCAGTAGCGACCACACATGGTGAACACACAGACATATCGGTTTACTTGACGAGCCTGACTAGCTCGAGCGCACCACAAGTTGGGCGATATGGAGCGCAAAAGCACTCCGTGTGGCCAACCACTATCGCCAACCGAAGTACGACTCGGGTTCGCCAGACACATCCTTTGTGGCGACATGAATCTCAGCCACAATCGCAAGTCTGGTACCGAATGTTTGGACTATAGACATAGTCCCAAACTCAAACAGTTCTCATCAATAGCATGTGGAGTAAAGCATGATAAACAAGTAATACAAGCATGTTAGCAGGCATGTTATAAAGCATGAAATAAAACATGAAATAAACATATTGTAAAGCATGTTGTGAAGCATGTTGTAAAGCACTATACTGATAGGGATACAATTACATACACACCACAAGTGAGTGGTTATAGTGAACCATCACATGGAGGGAATCCTACATGTCTCTAAGGTAGTCGAAATCCCATATCAGCGCCTATCTAAGGCACTAACACACAAGCATTTACACTCACAAGCATTTACACAAACACTTAGAGTACGCTATTCCAACATACATGACGTATGTTAGCAAAACGCGTATTAGGTCTATTCTTTCGCCAAGCGGTTATTTTATCCGCGCATACCATATTCATACAATAAATAATCATGACAATTATATTTCCAAAATTTGCACATACGCGGTATTTCTAGAATACACAATTTCAACATACTAGGCATTTACAAGTGAACATGTATTTCAGCGATTCCTTTCGCCCAACTAGTATTTTATCCATATATTATATAATCATACATTAAATAAACATGTCAAACATTTTCCCGAAAAAAATACGTATACGGTATTTCTACGTATACCTAGAGTATGTGAAATTCCATATTCTACAACGTTAATTGAAACAGGAAACGGAAAGCACTTTGTACATGTGCATTTACATGCAGATCATGAATCTATCATTATCTGACATTGAAAGCATTGAAAACCGTAACTTATACACTTAAAGTCCTCACCTTTGCCCTTGGAATCACAACGAATCAACAAGGGTTGTTGAGCTTCCGTATACGGGTGTTTTCGAGGCTAAAGAGTGAAATCGGTTAGCCTTTACACAACCTACAACCCATATACTTCAAATCAGACCTAGGGTTAGGGTTTCTTACCTTCAAACGGAATGGATACCGCCGGGAAAACACCTGGAAAGGAGCGGTGTAGGCCGTGCGACAACCGAAAGCAGTAGGAGGAAGATCTCCCACAAATCCCAAGCTCTTCTCTCTCTTTTCTCTCTCTTTCTAGGGTTTTATCCCAAATTCGTATGGCTGTGAGAGGGGCTGTTCTAAGCTCCTTTTATATCCAAAAACATCCCCAAAATAGACTCAGGTTCAAGGGTTACTGCTAATATAGGATATTCGTCACTTTTCCAGCTCAAAAGAGAGGTTCTGGTGGCCCTCCTTGAGCCAAACATCAGACTTAAGCGCTCCACACATGGATCTACGTGGTATTACGTTTTTGACTCGATCGGATTCCCAGATCGCACGTGGCGGACCACTTTCAGTTCAACGGTCAGTGGGCCACGATCCGAAATTCCAAGTACATGTAAATGTTCCTGAAATTTTTCTCAATCCGAGGGTGTAATTTGGTCGGATTCTGACGGTCAGGTTGCTTAATACTGATGCGCAAGTGAATGGTGCCAGATCACTATTCCTGATATTTATTTTGGGATGGGAATAGTGTTTTTCACACACCCTCGCTCCGGATCGAAATGAATGGCCGTGGGACATCGGCTGGACCTGATTTTTGAGATGATTGTCAAGCCCAGTGAGGCGGTCCTAGTTTCTTAGCTTCGTGTTAATCGGACTCCCGATGTGCGATCTAGAACTAATACGAAGTTTCGTTTCATTCCCGAGAGCAGACGGGTAATTCGTTTGGTTCTAAACTTTAGGGTAACCTAGAGTCACTGATTGTACAAGTTTTGGGTCTTGCAGATCATATTTAAAGCGATCCCAACGGATTTCATGGCTAATCGAGTTTAACACTTAGTTAACTTTGTTAAATTTCTAAAGGATTTAATCCTAATTAATTTCTGGTCGAGGTAGTACTCGAGCAAATGTACGGAAATTTACGGGTTGTTACAATGGATTGGAGGATGAACTCCCTCGAGAGAAAGGCTTAGAGTATAAGATGTAAGTTGAAACACACAAAAGCTCTCTCTATTCTCTCTTACAGCACAAAATGACAAGTCCTCTATTATATGCAAAAGCTTCAACGATATAAAATGGTCACATTTGTGACAGAGTTCGATATCATCGAGCAAGTTCGATATCATCGATCGTATACTCTCAATAGCATTGATGGTCTGCTCGATGAATTGATCTCGATGTCATACATTTTTTAAACTTCTTGCCAATTGGTCGATGAATCGAAATAGTTGTTTATGTCATCAGATTTTGAACTCCGATTTCATCGATGACAGGATCGATTGATCGACACATGAAAATTGAGAGAGACTTGACTTAGAGATATTTCAGGTTTTCGTGAATGATCGGGGGAACCGTCGAGATCATCGAAATTTGAATATCGATGATATCGAGATCAGGGTCGATGCATCGATAAATCCAGCGGATTTGACTTTAAGCTTGCTAGACGATTTGTGTCCTAGTTCGATGCAATCGACCTGGTGCCGATATCATCGATATTTGAATATCGATTCTATCGAAGGGCCCCCGGTCATAGTTAAAAACAACCTGAAATATTTGTTGTAAGAAATGCGCTCCCACTATTGATATCATCGATGGATCTCCGATCTTATCGGTATTTGAATTTAGATCATATCAGAAGAGGATCGATGCTATCGAAGAATTTTGCGATTTTCTTTAAAAAACAGGGGCGTCGAAAATCTACATGTCGATCTTATCGAGCCACTCTCGATGGTCTCGAGATTTGAATATCGATGATATCGATCTGTGTATCGATACATCGATAATTCGTCTAGTTATGTTGTGAAGTTGCTGGACATAATTAGTGCTTTTATTGATGATATCGATATGTGTATCGATACAACGATAAATTTGTCCAGATGAATATTTAGTTGCTTGACATTTTTTGTCCTCTTATCAACAATATCGTTAAGGTATCAAGGACATCGACAGTGCAGGTCGATCATATCAAGGATGTTTTGATAAGATCGACAAGGCGAGAAAAACATAGAGATTTTCCTATTTTGAAAAAGTTTTCTCACCACAAAAACCCTAAGATGTCTATCTAGTTTTAAGGGTTTTAATCACCTGGCGTTTTGGGACATGGGATGTGAGGCTATAATTTACCTATTGCAAGCTTCCACACATCCGGTTGAGGCAGACGCTTGAAATAATCTTCCTATCGAGCTTTGTAGATAGTCTCACCCATCATTCACGTAACTTGACAAACCAGGGCACAAGTAGGTGCACTTTCAATCTCCCCCTTTGTCAATTACGTGACAAAATACGCAAAACATGCTATAACACTTCTAGACACACCCTAAATTGTGTGTACATGCATTTACACAATTTTACAATTTTTCTACCCCATGTACACATTCTAGAAGTATCTGCTCCCCCTTACTTTAAAACTCCCCCTTTCTTGCAGCTGCTCCCCCTACACCTACAACAACATAGATAGATACACAATGTTTCATTCAAGGTGTTTGAATTGTTCTTCCCCTTTTTGTCAGTCATTGACAAAGGTATAGCAAGTGATATTGGCTGAAGAGTGAATTGCATGGGAGAACCAATAGGCATAAGCAGATGGATTTGATGTATAAGAGTTAGTGCATTTTAGTCAAACATCAATCTTAGAATGAATGCATATTAAATAAGAAATAGCAGTTATAGAGCAGTGAAAAATATTCATTTAAGGACGTCACATGCATTCCAAAACTTTGATAAACCAGGGGGATGATAACACAATTATGGCATTAATGATAAGAATTATATTCAGCCATATACAAAATAAGATTAAAGTTATCTGATTATCCAAAATAGACTACCCAAGATTGGCAGCAAATTAATAGTTATCCCAAAAAAAAAAATCAAGCCCCAAAGAAAATGACATTTGATTAACGAAACCAGCTTCTACCGTCTTCTTGAGTCACCGCGTGTGAGTAAATCAACAACTTACTGATTTGTTTATTGGAGAGAATCGACTTTTTCTTCAATCACGGTGAGACGTCTCTCACAATTGTGAAGTCGCTCCTCCATGCTTGCCATACCATTCAGCAGGTGACGTTCATGATGATCGGTTTGGTGGTTTGTGATTGACTCTGGACTCAGTAATGGTGTTTGATTGGATCCCCATGGATATGACGGAGAAGCATATGTAGCACCCGACTGCAGGGGAGCACTGTTCTCAGGAGGAACTGAAGGAAGACAGAGCTGTTGTGCTACTTGAGCCGAATCACTGTCAAACCATTTCTCTGGATAGACTCTATCAGATGAGGCGGGAATACCATCATGATGAGCTAATTTACAGATGAGCCCAGGAAAAGCTAGTGTATCCTGATGATTTCCTTAAATGACCCAAATTAGCTGTTTAAGAGGAAGTGTTGGAAGGCACACCTGAACTTCCTGATATACATCATATAATACATTTAACACGAAGGGCGACAGATGATTACCATGCACATCACACGGATAGACATTGGTCCCAAGATGTCATGAAGGATTTTAAAAGTGGGTCCAAGATGATTGATATGAAGGGAATTATCATCGTTCCAAGAGATAGTAGTACCCTGACATAGTGACGAGTTATCTCGCCCCAGACACCAAGACCATTTAGATTCTGATTCGTAACAGGAATGCGAGTGACTTGGAAATCTAAGAGGTTGCTCAAGGTGATGGGAGTGATGTGTTTGGAGTAATGCAGCAATTCTACTTGAATGCAAGGTGGATCGTCACAAATAACATGACATTTACTAAGGAAGTCATGAATCACTCCAATTTGATAAGTACCACTAAGATTCAAAATATTTTTCCATCCAATGACTTCTAGAAGCAGATCAACACCAAAAGACTTGATGGCGCTGTTGAGAACCAGACGTTCAACGACAATGTCTGGATGTCTCACTGATGAAGTGAGTTGATGCATACTGGATTGTTTTGCTTTCCCTTTTGAAGACTGAGAAAGGGACTTACCCTTCCCTTTGTTCATGATTTTTCAGTGTAAGAGGCGAGTAAAGGTAAGGAAGGTCCACCAAGAGAATGGAAAGTACCCAACCAAATGTTAGATTAGACTCTGAAGTGGAAAGGATGGAAGGATAATACCTGCTTCTTTTGACGCTTCTGGAACTTGTTGATGATCTTCTGGCCGAGGACTCTAGCAGAGAGTAAAACAGAAAAAAAAATTCAGAGAAATAAAATTCTTTCACTCGATTACCTTTTATCAGCCAGGAGTCTTCGATTTTATCGAACTTACTTTCGATTATATCGATGATCCACATCCGAAGCTATCGGTAATTGCTTCGATGGTAGTCCCGATCTGTGACTTTCCACATTCTGAAGAGACGTCGATGATATCGACCCGTGAACGATTAATCAGAAATGACAGATCGATAGGAATAAAGAGGAATATTTTTCTTTTTCGACCCTTCAAGTATATCAATAGTATACTCAGCAAAATTATGTACAATTTCTGTACATCAAAAATTATAAATACTTGCATGTTTCTTTACAAAAGATTGAGGTGAGAAACCTCAGATATATCATTTTACGCTCAACAAAATTACATCATTTCAGCAAATATCCAGATCTAGATGCATGATCTAAACTCGTTTTTCTTTGCTCAGTATTTCTAGGCATCAGTCCTTTCTATGCCACTGATGTAGCAGTGGTTGTTAGTGCGATGACCCTTAATTACTGATTTTCCTGATTGATCTAGGATATCGCATTCTTCTTTGTTGAATTTAACCACATGCCCATTATCACAGATTTGAGAGATGCTTAACAGATTATGTGCTAGTCCTTTTATGTAAAAAGCATTCTCATTTTTGAGCAAATCAATTCCTCTTATCATTCCTTGTCCAATTACATTGGCAGTGGCTCCATCTCCGTAGGTGACTATCCCTTTATGAAAATTTTTATAGTTGGAGAGAAGGGATTTGTCACCTGTGACATGTCTTAAGCAACCACTGTCAAGGTACCATTTGACCTCATTGCTTGGTAGACGATCTGAGTGTGTAATAAGGCAATTTGACTTTTCCTTAATCATCCAGTTTGTGACAGGAGTTTTACTTGTGATAGATTTGTTCATCTTATCCGACTTATCCACATGACTTAATGACTCCTTCATCCTGTCAACTAGCACAAGTGGTGATAACTGCATATTTCTTTCATTCAGCTCATAAACTGTCTTACCATTTTTGTGACGAGCTGGGATAGATCTGTTGTTACTACTAGAGGCAACAGATTTTCCAAAAGGTTGTGCATTATATTCAGTTTTTGTCCTAGCTTTTCCATAACCTAATCCCTTTTTGTCCTCTCCACATTTTCTCATGCCTAAAAGTTTTTCTAACTTCTCACCACTCTGGGAAAAAATACAGTTTTTCTTGGCATTTTTTTCAGACTTTTCTTGATTAAATAGGAGTGTGTGATTTTCATTTTGAAGAAGCAAATTTTTGTCTTTTAATTGCTCAACTTGTTTGCTTTTTTTTAGTCTCAGTTTTAAGAAAGGTATTAATTCTTTCAAGTCTATCATTTTCTGAGTGATGTTGCTGTAAATCATTGATCAGATGTGTATTAGTTCCTACAGTTTTGTCCAAATCTATTTGCAACAATTGGTTTTTACTTTCAGATATTCTCAGTCTTTTAGCCACTTTGATGCTATGGATATAAAGTTGATTGTAAGCATCCTGTAGCTTATCATTTTCTTCTTCTTCTTTTTCTTTGTCAAATTCCTCAGTGTCAGATGAAAATGATTCCGTGGCTTGCTGTTCTTTCTCGTTCTCGGATTTTGTGGGAATGATCGAAGCAGTGACGACCATGAGAATTTTCAATGATTTCTGATCTTCATTGCTTTCCGAGTCACTAGAGTTTGAATTTGACTCATCTGTATCATCCCACGTGGCGGCCATTGCCTTGCCCTTGGATTTTCTGTTTGGACATTCGGTAGATAGGTGTCCATACTCTTGACAGGCGTAGCATTGTGGTTCTTTGGTCTTTTTACCAAATTTTCCTGCAGAGGGTTTTTTATCCACCTTTCTACCTCTAGAGGGACGACCGCGATTCTGTTGAAAGAATCTTCTGAATCTTTGCGCCAGCAAAGCCACTTCCTCATCTTCATCTTCCGTGTCACTCTCACTATCCTCATGTATTATTTTCTTTGAAGCTTTTAGGATAATGTTTTTGGATTTTTGGGGTTGAGCGAAATGTAGTTCAAAAGTTTGTAGGAAACCTACCAGTTTTTCTACTTTCATCTCATCTATATTCCTACACTCCTCAATTGTTGTTACTTTGGGATTAAACCGCTCCGGTAGAGATCTTAAGATTTTCTCCCAATCCACCCATGGAGTTACAAATAATATTTAGCTTTGTAAAGAACTCCATAAATGTCTCATGCTCTTCCATTCTGAGATTTTCGAACTGTGAAGTCAAGAGTTATAGTTTGGATCGCTTCACAGTACTTGTGCCTTCATGGGTTGTTTCCAATAAATCCCATGCTTCCTTGGATGTCCCACACATGTTTATCTGATTAAATATATACTGCGACACGACATAGTGGATGACGTTCATAGCTTTAGCTTCAGAAGTCTGTTTATCTTTATCAAACGCCGTCCACACCTCTTTGGATTTGGGTTTTGTGAGAGTTGTGCCACTATCCAATACAACTTGATCCGTTGGTGGCACATATCCATTTTCAACTATATCCCAAACGTCATGATCCAAAGATCTCAGAAAGTAGTGCATCCAAGCCTTCCAGTATGCATAATTTGAGCCGTCAAATACTGGAGGCCTGGTGACTGATGAGCCCTCTCATTTGGCCATATTCCAAACTTCTGTCAAGATCACTCTCTAGGCGGTGAAGCCCTTAAAGAGAGACCCACTCTGATACCAATTGAAATAATGTAAGTGCTATGGTCTCATGCTCCTTTGGTTGTCAAATTTTGTTGTGTCAAAACATCTATCTGTGTCTTGTGTTTGTATGGTGATTTATATGTATTCAAGACACTGCATAAACACTTCATGACATTGGATGTCTTTAAGAAATACAAAGTGTACTTCATCATCCTATCAATGTTTAAAGCTACAATGTTGAAGTTCAAGTCTCAAGAAACAACTTCAAGACTCAAGAAATGACTTCAAGACTCATAAGCAACGCATGAAGTAGTTTTTCACGCTGATGAAGATCTCAAGATTAAAGCTACAACAAGTTCAAGATCTCAAGCTTGATATGGTTCAAATATCTACATTCGTTGAATGGTTGAAGTTCAATGTCCATACGACATGTTTCAGGTTTGACTGACCTTAGGTTGACCTTATAAGTAGGTCACTTTGGATACATAAATCAAATGTTTATTTTACGTAAGTTTGGTCTATTCTACGACCAGTCCTAGCTCCTGTTCGACCAGTCCTAGCATTGGTTCGACTAGTCCAAGAAATTCCACGACCAGTCCTACGTTGTTGAAGTTTTTCAGAATTTTTTGGTACACCTACGACCAGTCCTGGAGGTCCTTCGACCGGTCGTAGGAGTGTCTTCAACTCGTTCTCGACCAGTCATAGGGCTACGACTCAAAGTCCAGCAAGCTAATCTATGGTCCTACGACCAGTCGTAGAGAGATACGACCAGTCGTAGGTGACCCACGACCAGTCGTAGGCTTCCCACGACCAGTCGTGGAACGACTTTCAAAGATCGCGCTCAACATTTCAAATATCCGTTAGAGCTACTACCAGTCGAAGGTTTCTAAGACAAGTCGTAGACGCGATTTTTGTCTCTATAAATTGAACACGAAAATCAGAGTTTTCGGAATTCAACTCGATTCAATTCAAGAAACTTCAAGTGATCACTCTGAGATAAGTCTGTGTTTATTTTAAGCTACGTTGTGCTTATTTAATATTCCTTTTTGCTAAATTATTTAATTTGATTTTGTTTCTGTATTCCAATCTTATTTGAAAAGAGGAATTACCTTATTCCTTCTTCTTGGAATCAAAATCAAATATAGCTACGCCCAACTAGTTAAAATCTAAAATCTATTAGAATTTAGAACCATATTAAGTGAGTATTGGAAATTGAACTTTGACATTCAATCATCTACTCCGATTGGTTCTACCGGGCTGCTACGAAAAGGAGAAATCCAGGTATTTTACAATTCTTTAAAATTTCATTCCTTTTGGTTTTGTTTGAGGTTAAGCCAGAAAAATCTCATTGTATTGGTTATCTGAGGAGAGCCAGAAAACTCAGAAAAGAGGGGTTTTTGAATTGTGTAAGCCCGAGTGAAAAAGACACAATTGTAAAGGTTTTGGGTGAACCTGTGAAAACCTATTTGATAGTGAACGCTAATATCCCCTGTGTGAGGATATTAGGAGTGGAGTAGCATTCTGTGTGGCTGTTGAAAGACAGTTGGTGTACACACAGGCGAACCACTATAACTCTTTGTCTTGTGGATTGAATGCTTGCTTAATTTTCATATCTTTTATCATTCAATTGTGTGGAATGTACAAGTGGATGTGAATGTTGTAACTATTTACATTTCAAGCAAGTGTGGGGATTGTTGTAATAATTTAGATCTATATTTTTGCATTTAATTTCAATTCCTTGCTATTCATTTATTTCTATTAAAATTGAGTCCTTGATCCAAAAGATGTTCTAGAAATAAGGTTGTCCTACCATAAGCCCTTGTTTATTATGGTGTAAGGTTGTCCTTAGAACTGGATTTGTATCAATCTCTCAAAACTTATTTATCAAGGTGATTTGATTTCAGCATTGTGAATTGATTTATAATTGTAAGGCTATTGGTTTATTTTATTTCCGCTGATTTTATTTTAATTTGGCATAGTCCTATTCACCCCCCCCCCCCCCCCCTCTAGGACATATAACTTGGCCTTTTCAAGTGGTATCAGAGCCTAATAGCTCATTTTTGTTGCTTTTTATTTGGATTTATTTCCTAAGCTAACGATCTAAGCTATATAAAAAGATGTCAAATTTTGATAGCCTTTCAGTTACTAGGCCTCTACCCTTTGATGGCTCCAACTATGCCTATTGGAAAGCCAGAATGAGGATCTTCCTCAAATCAATGGATGAAAGTGTGTGGCAAGCCACAGTGACTGAATGGAATCCTCCTATCATGGAAGTAACTGGTGTTGATGGTTCAAAATCTATGAAAATTACACCGTATTTCCAATGGACCACACTTCAAAAAAATGAGAGTAGTGCAAATGCTAAAGCACTAAATGCAATCACTTGCCCACTATCACCGGATGAGTTCAAAAGAATCATATCCTGTGATACTGCAAAGCAAGCCTGGGATATATTAGAAATGACACACGAAGGTACATCAATTATCAAGAAATCTAAAGTCCAACTCCTCACAACTAAATTTGAAGAAATAAATATGGAGGAAAATGAAATGTTTATGGACTTTTACACTAGATTGAATGACATTGTAAACTCAATGTGGGGTCTTGGCGATAAGATCCCAGAAAGTAAAGTGTGTGCAAAAATACTACGCTCTCTTCCTGAACGGTTCAATTCTAAGGTAACCGCAATACAGGAACTTCATGATACGGACAATATGAGGGTAGAAGAATTAGTTGGTTCTTTACAAACCTATGAATTAAGTTTTAAAGCTCCTAAAGGTAAATCTATTGCTTTGAAGTCGTCTAAAGGTATTACTCAAGAAAATTCAGATTCAGAAAATTCTGAAGATGATATGGCCCTTTTGGCGAAAAAGTTTTATAAGATTTTCAAAAGTAAGAAAAGAGTTGACTTTTAAAAGGCAAATGAAAAGAAACGTTCTAAACCTAAGTCTAAAACTTGGAAGTCTTTGAAAGATAGTCAATGTTACAACTGTCAAGAATATGGGCATTTAGCAAACAAATGTCCTAAAAAGGACAGATCCAAAAGGAAGGGTATGTTGGCTACTTGGGATGAATCGTCTGATTCTGAAGCCTCTTCTGAATCAGAAAATTCAGAAACCGAGTCGGGCAGTGAACGTAAGGCCCTTATGACTAGCCAAGTTTACTTTTTCAGATCACGATGATTCAACAAGTGAAGAAAATTTGGAAAGTGATCATGAAAATGATGAAGATCTTCAAGATGCTTACAATGCCTTATATAAGGAAAGTTGTAAAATTGCTGTCAAACTTAAACTTCAAAAAGAAAAGTTTTTTAAACTCAAAGAATGTTTTGAAACCCTTGTTTTAGAAAAATCCCAAATTTCAGATTGTTTTGAAAAATCAAAGTGTGATCTGGAATTCAAAACCTCCCTGATTGAAAATTTGAAATCTGAAAATGAGAAACTTAAAAATGAAGTATCTTCTCTTCTGAGTTTGAAGGACACATGGAGATATGCCCAAGGTGATCCAAAATTAGAAAAATTATTATCCGGATCAAGAAAATGTGGCGATCGATCCGGGTTGGGCTATGATAAAAACACGTCTCCTAAACAGAAGAATACTCCTTCCAATTTTGTGAAAGGAGAGACTTCTAACTCAAAAGGAAAAGGTACTAGTCAAGTTTTTTCTAAAAATACAAAAACTTTTCAAAAACCCAAAAGCAGCTATATAAATTTCAAAAATCAGATTCGAACACACTAGCTGAAAAAATTGTTGATTTACTTAAGGAGCTATTAAAATCTAACTCAGTAGGTCACTCTTACAACTGTAAACAAAAGAAGACCAACTATTCTCCTAAACCCAAAACAGTTCTGAAATGGGTTCCTAAGGTTGCCTGTTTGGTTGCTCACACTGCTTTCAAAGCTACAAGCCTTTCAAAATGGTACCTAGATAGTGGATGCTCCAGACATATGACAGGCGACAAGGCGTTATTCACCGATCTTAAAGATATGACTGATGGGTCAGTCACATTTGGTGATGGTAGCAACTGCAAGATAATTGGCAAAGGTACGGTCCAACTCTATAACCTTCCCTTATTTAAAAATGTTTTATATGTTGAGGGTTTAAAACACAACCTGTTGAGCATATCTCAAATATGCGATAACAACCATAGTGTTAAATTTTCTAATCAAGGTTGTGAAATTATAAACGAAAAGGGTTCTGTAATATTAACTGGTCGCAGAACTTCTGAAAACTGCTATATAGTAAGCGATGGTAGCTCATCTAAACAAACGTGCTACATGGTCCATACCGATGAGACAGAATTATGGCATAAACGCCTCGGACATGTACACTACCGAAATTTATACAGATTGAGCAAAGGAGAACTAATTAGAGGTCTACCTAAGATGCAAAAAGTAGACAAGATTTGTGGTGAATGCCAGTATGGTAAACAAACTAGGAGCTCTCACAAAAAGGTGAACTCCAATACCACCACAAGACCACTCGAGCTTCTCCACATGGATCTTATAGGACCAACAAGAACGGAAAGTCGAGGTGGCAAAAATACATCTTAGTTATCGTAGATGATTATACAAGATACACTTGGGTTTCATTCTTGAGGGACAAATCAGAAACCCTTGATGAAGTGAAAAAGATTATAAATGGATTCAAACTGAAAAATGTTCTCAAGTCAACAAGATCCGTAGTGATCATGGATCCGAATTTGAAAATAGCGGTTTTGAGAAATTCTGTAGCGATCAGGGAATATCGCATGAATTCTCTGCACCTAAGACTCCTCAACAAAATGGAATTGTCGAGAGGAAAAATAGAGTGCTTCAAGAAATGGGAAATGTTATGTTAAATAGCATGAAGCTCCCTAGGAATCTCTGGGCTGAAGCAGTGAATACTGCCTGCTACATTATTAACCGTGTTTATATTTGCAAATCTAATAATAAAACGGCTTATGAAATGTGGTTTGAGAAAAAGCCTTCTGTCAAATACTTTCGAGTTTTTGGCAGCAAGTGCTATATTTTGCGTGACCGTGAAAATTTGGGAAAGTTCGACACTAAAAGTGATGAAGGGATCTTTTTAGGATATTCTTTAAACAGTCGTGCATATCGTGTTCTGAACAACAGGACCGGTGTGATTCAAGAGTCAATAAATGTTGTGATTGACGATCATTTGAATACACCTGTCCCTAGTTCAGATAATGATGAAGTTCTTATACTTGAAAAACAAGAAACTTCATCAAGTGAAACTAATTCTGAATTAAGGACTGTTAAAGATCATCCAACTTCTCAAATACTTGGAAACCCTCTCACTGGTGTGCGCACTCGTAGACAATTAGAGGACATATGTAACTACGTATGCTTTACATCCCAGATAGAACCGGTTAACGTGAAAGAAGCACTTTCGGATGAAAACTGGATAGTTGCGATGCAGGAAGAACTTAATCAGTTTGTCAGAAATGATGTCTGGTACCTTGTTCCTAGACCTAAAGATAAACATATTATTGGAACAAAATGGATTTTCAAAACAAATCTGATGAACTTGGAAATATTATTCGAAATAAAGCAAGGCTAGTTGTACAGGGGTATACACAAATTGAAGGTATTGACTATAATGAAACATTTGCCCCTGTAGCTCGTCTTGAATCAATCAGACTTTTTATCTCCATTGCTTGTTTTAGGAAGATTAAAATTTACCAAATGGATGTAAAAAGTGCCTTTTTGAATGGTGATTTACATGAAGAGGTATATGTTGAACAACCTACAGGGTTTGAAGATCCTAAATTTACTGATCATGTGTATCGTCTTAAGAAGGCTCTCTATGGTCTGAAACAAGCTCCCAGAGCATGGTACGAAAAACTGACTAAGTTTTTACTGAGTCATAATTTTCAGATGGGATGTGTTGATAAGACGCTCTTTGTTAAGAAACATAACGATGATATTCTAATGGTTCAAATATATGTTGACGATATTATTTATGGATCAACCTGTACTAACATGACTGTTGAGTTTGCAGATTTAATGAAGTCTAAATTCGAAATGAGCATGGTTGGAGAATTAAATTATTTCCTAGGGTTGCAAGTAAAACAACCTGATGGAATTTTTATCTCTCAAACCAAATATGCTCTGAACTTAATTAAGAAATTTGGATTTGAGAATGGTAAAAATTTTGATACTCCTATGAGTACAACTTTGAGACTCTCAAAAGACTCTACAGGTAATGATGTGGATCCTAAATTGTATCGTAGTTTGATTGGTAGTTTGCTTTATTTGACTGCAAGTAGACCAGATATCGCTTTGAGTGTTGGTATTTGTGCTCGTTATCAGTCAAATCCTAAAGAATCTCACTTAACTGCTGTTAAGCGGATTATGCGATATGTCGCAAGTTCTGCTAAACTGGGTCTCTGGTATCCACATGAGACTAGTGTTCAATTAGCCGGGTACTCAGATGCTGACTGGGCTGGAAACATTGATGATAGGAAATCAACCAGTGGTGGTTGTTTCTACATTGGAAATTGTCTTGTTTCTTGGTTTAGCAAGAAGCAAAGTTCTATATCGCTATCAACAGCTGAGGCTGAATACATTGCTGCTGGAAATGCATGTACTCAGCTTGTTTGGATGAAACGTATGTTAAGCGATTATGGAATTACACAGGATTCTATGATTTTGTTTTGTGATAATTCCAGTGCAATAAATATCTCAAAAAATCCATCAGTTCAGCATTCACGTACTAAGCATATTGACATTAGATTTCATTACATTCGTGAATTAGTGGAAGAAAAATTAATATATTTGGATTACATTCCAACCGAGACTCAACTTGCGGACATTTTCACTAAACCGCTCGACAAAAGCAGGTTTAATAAATTAAAGTTTGATCTCGGTATGTGCAATTTAAATTGAATTTGCATGCTTTGGTGTATTATATTGTACATATGTTTGATGTTTATTTGCTTAAATTTGAAAATCATTTGAAAAAAAAAAATTGGAAATTTTTGTCGGTACTCGACCAGTCGTGAGTGTACACGACTGGTCGTGATACGACCGGTCGAACACATCCACGACCGGTCGTGAAACTCGTGATTTCACTTTATTTTGGGGATTTGGCTCTTCTTCTTCATTTTCTTTTGACTCTCCAACGAGCCTAGCCTCGACCGGTCGAACCCACCTTCATGGTACTTCAAGGTTAGTGGTTCTTTTACAATTTTCTTGCAGATTCTTGTTATTGGTGTTTCAAATTTCACTCTTGTAGAATCTATTTGCTCTTTCATTGCAAGTTTGGGGTTTTCTCTTGAAAAATCTGTTCTATCAAAACCCCTTCTTCTTTCTTGCATCTTATAGTTTCCTTGATTCCTCCTTTGAAAATGGATGCTAGGGGTAAAAAGAAAACTACACGTGGTCCCTCTTCATCTAGATCAGCATCTATTACGCAACGTCATCTTCGCTCTCCCAAAATGATCCTTCAGATGCACGGGATTTGCGTATGCGCAATATTATAGTTGAGCGTCCTGTTAATGTTAATCACATTGCTTCCTTTGGTATCCTTCCTCTGTTGCAATCTGTGGGATGGGATAACATCTTACATTGGGGTGGAGCTGCATACCAGTCCATTGCCCAATCCATGTTTGCATGTATTTGTGATTCTTCTCTTGAGAATTTAACCTTTAAAATTGATACTCAAGAAGGCTTATTTTCAGTGGATCGACATTTGATAGCTCACCTTATGGAAATACCTGTCAATGATGAGGGCATTCCGATTCATATATTACATGACAAACTCAGAATCTGAACGACAAATGCTTACTAGAGATTTGTGTAATTTGGATGTTCACTGGACTCATAAAGGTCATGCACTTCCCTTAAGGTACTTGTTACCCAGACACAGAGTGCTTCACAGGATTTTCATCTCAAATCTATATCCGCGTTCTGGTAATAAACCGAACTCACTGCATTCATGGTTCGTGTTTTGCATTCTGTCATCTCTGGTGCGAAAATCTGTCTACCTTCGTTAATTTGTCACTCCATTCTTTTGTCTCGTCACCATCCAGGTCATAGTGATATTCCCTTTGGTTATTTGATGACTATGCTCGCCAATCATCTCGTGGCTATGCCTGTTAGAGAAAAAACCATCCATCATCTCCCTTTTAATAATTCCAATATTAACAAGATGAATTTAGAATTGGTTCCTGGCCAAGTGGATGCTGGTAGCAGTGGTGCTAAAGCAGGAAATGCAGATCAAGCTGGTGATCTTCCTGGAGACGTAAATATGGATGATTTATTTGAAGAACTTGAGTCAGACTCGGCTGATGATCCTAACTTTCAGCCTTCTGATTTTGATGAGAGGTTGAATTCTCTTCAAGAATAGGTGGCTCAAATTCGTGTTACCCAAGACACTCAATTTTCTTATTTACGCAAATATATGAGGCGGGTTGCTAGGGGTTTACACAAAAGTGATCCATCTAATCCTGCTCCCTCTTCTGGTTCTGACTGAATTTTTATTTGGTTTGTAATAACTAATATTTTTCTTTGCTTTTAGTCTGAACTTTGCTTGCTTACTGACTTTTTGTTGAATTATGCACTATGCTCTCTTGCATCTATATTCCATCTCCTATTTTCCTTATCCTTGCTGCCCTTCTTCCTTTGTCATTTTGTGTCAAAAAGGGGGAGAAGTTTTGGGAGGCTTTGGCTTTGGTTGGATTTAATGATTATGATTAGTTTCATTCATGTTTTTAAATATGGATGTGCTGCTATTACTCAGGGGGAGTTAAGCTTCTCAGGGGGAGTTATGCTAGATATTGCTTATGATGTCTATATAACTGGTGCATGATTCTCTATTTGAACCTGTTGTGCCTGTACTTCTCTTATTTCTATTGGAAGTATTATTATTTGGGTGTTTTGTCACAAATTTGACAAAGGGGAGATTGTAAGTGCTATGGTCTCATGCTCCTTTGGTTGTCAAATTTTGTTGTGTCAAAACATCTATCTGTGTCTTGTGTTTGTATGGTGATTTATATGTATTCAAGACACTGCATAAACACTTCATGACATTGGATGTCTTTAAGAAATACAAAGTGTACTTCATCATCCTATCAATGTTTAAAGCTACAATGTTGAAGTTCAAGTCTCAAGAAACAACTTCAAGACTCAAGAAATGACTTCAAGACTCATAAGCAACGCATGAAGTAGTTTTCACGCTGATGAAGATCTCAAGATTAAAGCTACAACAAGTTCAAGATCTCAAGCTTGATATGGTTCAAATATCTACATTCGTTGAATGGTTGAAGTTCAATGTCCATACGACATGTTTCAGGTTTGACTGACCTTAGGTTGACCTTATAAGTAGGTCACTTTGGATACATAAATCAAATGTTTATTTTACATAAGTTTGGTCTATTCTACGACCAGTCCTAGCTCCTGTTCGACCAGTCCTAGCATTGGTTCGACTAGTCCAAGAAATTCCACGACCAGTCCTAAGTTGTTGAAGATTTTCAGAATTTTTTGGTACACCTACGACCAGTCCTGGAGGTCCTTCGACCGGTCGTAGGAGTGTCTTCGACTCGTTCTCGACCAGTCGTAGGGCTACGACTCAAAGTCCAGCAAGCTAATCTATGGTCCTACGACCAGTCGTAGAGAGATACGACCAGTCGTAGGTGACCCACGACCAGTCGTAGGCTTCCCACGACCAGTCGTGGAACGACTTTCAAAGATCGCGCTCAATATTTCAAATATCCGTTAGAGCTACGACCAGTCGAAGGTTTCTAAGACCAGTCGTAGACGCGATTTTTGTTTCTATAAATTGAACACGAAATTCAGAGTTTTCATAATTCAACTCGATTCAATTCAAGAAACTTCAAGTGATCACTCTGAGATAAGTCTGTGTTTATTTTAAGCTACGTTGTGCTTATTTAATATTCCTTTTTGCTAGCTTATTTAATTTGATTTTGTTTCTGTATTCCAATCTTATTTGAAAAGAGGAATTACCTTATTCCTTCTTCTTGGAATCAAAATCAAATATAGCTACGCCCAACTAGTTAAAATCTAAAATCTATTAGAATTTAGAACCATATTAAAGTGAGTATTGGAAATTGAACTTTGACATTCAATCATCTACTCCGATTGGTTCTACCGGGCTGCTACGAAAAGGAGAAATCCAGGTATTTTACAATTCTGTAAAATTTCATTCCTTTTGGTTTTGTTTGAGGTTAAGCCAGAAAAATCTCATTGTATTGGTTATCTGAGGAGAGCCAGAAAACTCAGAAAAGAGGGGTTTTTGAATTGTGTAAGCCCGAGTGAAAAAGACACAATTGTAAAGGTTTTGGGTGAACCTGTGAAAACCTATTTGATAGTGAACGCTAATATCCCCTGTGTGAGGATATTAGGAGTGGAGTAGCATTCTGTGTGGCTGTTGAAAGACAGTTGGTGTACACACAGGCGAACCACTATAACTCTTTGTCTTGTGGATTGAATGCTTGCTTAATTTTCATATCTTTTATCATTCAATTGTGTGGAATGTACAAGTGGATGTGAATGTTGTAACTATTTACATTTCAAGCAAGTGTGGGGATTGTTGTAATAATTTAGATCTATATTTCTGCATTTAATTTCAATTCCTTGCTATTCATTTATTTCTATTAAAATTGAGTCCTTGATCCAAAAGATGTTCTAGAAATAAGGTTGTCCTACCATAAGCCCTTGTTTATTGGTGTAAGGTTGTCCTTAGAACTGAATTTGTATCAATCTCTCAATACTTATTTATCAAGGTGATTTGATTTCAGCATTGTGAATTGATTTATAATTGTAAGGCTATTGGTTTATTTTATTTCCGCTGATTTTATTTTAATTTGGCATAGTCCTATTCACCCCCCCCCCCCCCTCTCTAGGACATATAGCTTGGCCTTTTCAAATAGCGGTGAAGACGCTTGAGTGGAAGTTGGAATAGTCAATATGTCCTAGAGGGGGGTTAATAGGACTTTTTTAAAGATTTATGATATTAAAAATCCTATCACTCTAATCCTAAACAAGTGATGCAATTTTTCAGATTACTCAAATGTAACTCACTGGCTCCAGCCTATTAGTGATTCCAATCACAGAACTTGCAAATATAAGGCATGAAGTATTTATTAGTCTAGGATGGATGTGACTGTGTGTGAGTGTGGTGATATGAATTCAGTTACAGAATCACCAAGTATCAAGAATAAGAATCACTCACAGACACAGTCATTTTTATAGTGGTTCGACTACTTGTCTACTCAATCTTGGCTGACGTACTCAACCCTTGAGTGTAGCGATTCACTAAGAGGTTTTCCCAGGTTTCACCTCAAACCTAAGTTTTAAATTTTAAATCAGTTTCACCTTCAACCATTATACGGAGGTTTCTACTCTTTCATCAACTCTAACCTGGAATTTTAGTGGTTTACTCCTACTAGAGTTTATGCTCTCCATAGAGCAAGGGTCCACCAACGCACTAGAGGTTTCTACTCGTTCACCTCTAACCCTGGAGTTTCACTTGTTCACTCCTAACCAGATGTTTATGCTCTCCACAGAGCAAGGGTCCACACAACGCACCCATAGCGTACACTCCCCCGCCGGAGGCCTCCTACGAGGGCTTCAAAGGGTGAGAACCACTTAAGACCCAATCCTAGAAAGGAATGATCACAAGTTTCCTCTTGAACTCTAGATAATTACAAATCAGTTGATGAGTCCCGTTAAGCACAATGCCGAAGACCTCCTCCTCCTTGTTGACGAAGAGTCTTCTACTCCCTTGTTCCGTAACACAAATGATATACCAAGACTAGGCTTAGGGTTGGGTCAAGGTTAAGACGGAATCCTACTCTCTAAAGGTTTACCTATAAGGAAGGTAGAGTAGTTTTTCAATCTTATGCATTCAAGGCATCCCAGCTCAATGATTTGACATTAAGGTAGTAGCTGAAGGATCCTTGAATGCGGAAGTTCATTCCCCCATCCACTCTATTGAATATCAATGGTGAGGGTGGATTGGAGGATGAACTCCCTCGAGAGAAAGGGCTTAGGGTAAAGATGTAAGTTGAAACACACAAAAACTCTCTCTATTCTCTCTTACAGCAACAAATAACAAGTCCTCTATATATAGGCAAAAAGCTTCAACGGATATAAAACAGTCACATTTATGACAGAGTTCGATATCATCGAGCAGGTTCGATATCATCGATCGTATACTCTCGATAGCATCGATGGTCTGCTCGATGACTCGGTCTCGATGTCATATGCTTTTGAAACTTCTTGCCAATTAGTCGTTGAATCAAAATGTTGTGGATGTCATCGGATTTTGTAACGCCCTGAAATTCGGGGGTCGAGTATGAACTCAACTCCCGAGTTCCAACGCATCACTTATGCAACATACACAATGTCGGTTAAATGTTGTCTGAGTTAGCGCAATAAACATGAATGAGATTAAACCAAAACAGTAATTCATACTCCAGTTCAATTGCATTTAAAAACAGCGGAAGACTGAAATTTTATATACAAGTATGTAAAGTAACAAAATTTTCTGAACTTCAGAGTATGAGTACTAGCTGAGCACCAATATACATGTAAAGTTTGTAAATTAAAAACCCAAATACATCCTCAAAAGAGGCCCCGAAAGTCCCGCGATGCAGCCGGCCTAGGCGTAGCCGTCAGAATACTGCATGAAAGAGAACTCCTCCTGGTCCTCATCAACGTCGGGCTCTGGCTCCTGAACCAAGGCGCCCTCTAATCCTGCAACAGAGTCTGGTTGGTGTGTACAACACCGTCCCGTAACGTGGGAGTGAGTAGCTAACTCAGTGGAACAATAATGCATAAGTTAACATGTTATCAAATCAACCAAGCAGTAATGATAAAGCAGTACAAATCAAGCATTTCTAACTACTCTTGTTAAATGCAAAAATGATATGACATGTGCTGTATGCCCTCGCCAAACCACCCTCAATGACATCATCTTACGTTCGCGAATGCTTAACTCCCTCAGTGCGCCACATCTACAAAGCACATGCGGTGCGATGATGTTCATGATTACCAAGTTATTATTAGTCCATTTCAATCAGCAGTATTGGGAAACTAAGGTACCTCCCTTGTATCATTCCCAACATGATCCATTCTAGGGTCGTCAATCCTAGTTATTCTCATACGATGTTATGGTTTGAGAAGCTTAGTGATGGCATCGCAACAGGTTCGTCACCCGTCAGCGCGGATACAGATCTCACCGTATGCGGCTTAATTGCTGGCCATCAGCTCGAGTACAGGTCTCTCCGTACTCGGCTCAATCACTAGCCGTCAGCTCAAGTACAGGTCTCACCGTACTCGGCTCAACTCACACTCTAGTTACTGTGAAAGGCTCGTGGCCAATCACAGATACTTAAAGTACACTCGATGATACCACGGAGGACTCGTCGCCCGTCAGCACGAGCACAGATCTCACCGTACTCGGCTCTCGCCGAAGTATCGACAGCTCGAATACAGTGTCCCATACCACCGTATTCGGCTCACAGAGATAGTTGCGCAATGGTCACTACGGGGAGGCACATGGCCCCAGCATAGGCCGACAGCTCGACCACGGTGTCCCATACCACCATGCCCGGCTCATGCGTCTTAGCGGATCTAGGTACCATGGTTAAACACAGGAATCACCACTGGTAAGTTTGGTACCCTAGGTTCAAGCAGTAGCGACCAAACAAGGTGAACACACAACTACACTTCGGTTCAAGTGGCGAGCCTGACTAGCTCGAGCGCACCACAAGTTGAGCGATATGGAGCGCAAAAGCACTCCGCGTGGCCAACCACTATCGCCAACCGAAGTATGACTCGGGTTCGCCGGACCCGTCCTTTGTGGCGACATAAATCTCAGCCACAATCACAAGTCTGGTACCGAGTGTTTGGACTATAACATAGTCCCAAACTCAAACAGTTTTCATCGCTAGCATGTGAAGTAAAGCATGGTAAACAAGCAATACAAGCAGTTAGTCGGCATGTTATAAAGCATAAAGTAAGACATGACGTAAGCATGTTACAAAGCATGTTGAGAAGCATGTTTAAAGCATTTTGTAATGCATGTAATAAAGCACTATCCCCATAGGGATAGAATTGTGTGTGCAATGCAATTAAGTGGTTGCGGTGAATCACCGCATGGAGGGGATCCTACATGTCTCTAAGGGAGTTGGAGAACCCATATCAGCGCGCCTATCTAAGGCACTAGTACATGCACATGTACACCTACATGCACATACACAAACACTTAGAATACACGTTTCCAACATACATGACGTATGTTAGGCAAGTTCGTGATTGGGCTGTCCCTAAGCCCGGGAGTATTTTTCCCACGTATATCGTATTCATACAGCAAATAATCATTACAATTACATATCCAAAATCCGCACGTATGCGGAATCTCTGGAATACACAATTTCCACATATATGACATTTACACATGAACATATATTTTTGCGATCCCTTTCGCCAAACTAGCATTTTATCCACACATGTTATAATCAAACATTAAAAACATGTTAAACATTTTCTCAACAAAAATACGTATACGGTATTTCTATGTATATCAAGAGTATGTAAATTCCATATTCTTTATCGCTAATCGAAACAGGAAACGGAAAGCACTTTGTACATGTGCATTTGCATGCAGATCATGAATCTATCATTATCTGACATTGAAAGCGTTGAAAACCGTAACTTATACGCTTAAAGTCCTCACCTCAGCCCGTGGAATTCCAACGAATCAGCAAGAAGGTTGGTGCTTCCGTATACGGGAGTTTCTTAGCCTAAAGATCGCATTCGATTAGTCTTTCCTTAACCTATCACTAATCAGGCTCAAATCAGACCTAGGGTTAGGGTTTCTTACCTTCAAATGGGGTGGAAACCGCCGGGAAATCTCTTGGGATAGAGCGGTGTAGGCCGTGGTAGAAGTGGAAGCAGCAGGAGGAAGATCGGCGTCGATCTCCACAAGTTTCTCTCTCTTTTCTCTCTTTCTCTCTTAGGGTTTGAACCCAAATTCGTATGGCTGTGAGAGGGGCTGTTCTAAGCCCCTTTTATAGCCAAAACCCTCCCCAAAACAGACTCAGGTTCAAGGGTGACTGCTTACATAGGCATTTCGCCACTTTCCAAGCTCAAAAGGGGTGTTCTGGTGGCCCTCTTTGAGCCAAACGTTAGACCTAAGCTCACCTACTGCGGATCTACGTGGGATTACGTTTTCGGCTCGATCGGATTCCCAGATCGCACGTGGCGGACCACTTTCAGTTCAACGGTCCGTGGGCCACGATCGGAATTTCTGAGTACATGTAAATGTTCCTGAAATTTTTCTTAATCCGAGGGTGTAATTTGGTCTGATTCCGACGGTCAGGTTGCTTAATACTGACGCGCAACCGAAAGGTGTCAGATCACTATTCCAGATATTTTCTCTTGGATGGAAATAGTGTTTTTCACACTCCCTCGCTCCGGAGTGAAAATAATGGCCGTGGGACATCGGAATCACCTGATTTTTGAGATGATTGTCAAGCCCAGTGGGGCGTCCTGGTTCCTTAGCTTCGTGTTACTCGGACTCCCGATGTGCGATCTAGACCTCATACGAGTTTCGTTTCAGTCCCGAGAGCAGACGGGTAATGAGTTTGGCTCTAGACTTTAGGGTAACTAGAGTCACCAATTCTGCAAGTTTTGGGTCTTGCAGATCGTATTTAAAGCGATCCCAACGGATTTCATGATTTACCGAGTTTAGTACTTAGTTAACTTTGTTAAATTTCTAAAGGATTTAATCCTATGTGATTTCTGGTCGAGGTGGTACTCGGCCCAATGTACGGAAATTTTCAAGTCGTTACAATCTACCCCCCTTAAACAAAAAATTTCGTCCTCGAAATTTATACCTTTTCGTATCCTCGAGAATCTGAGGGTAGTTCTTTCTGACCTCGTCCTCAGTCTCCCAGGTAGCTTCCTCCTCGGAATGATGTGTCCACAGCACCTTCACTATGGATGACCTTGCTACGTAGTACCTGCTCCTTCCTATCAAGGATAACGCGTCGGGCGCAGCTCGTACGTAGCATCCTCGCTCAACTGTACCTGCTCCCATCTGATGATATGCGTAGATCAGGAACGTACTTCTTCAGCATAGAGACATGAAATACGTTGTGTACAGAAGCAAGCGGCGTAGGCAAGGCGAGACGATACGCCACATCACCCACTCGATCCAGTATCTGAAATGGACCGATAAATCTCGTGTGAGCTTCCCCTTCTTTCCGAACCGAAGGACTCCCTTCATAGGGGAAACTCGAAGGAAGACATGATCCCCGACATCGAACTCCAGCGGTCGCCGCCTCGTATCGGCGTAACTCTTCTGTCTGCTCTGCGCTGCGCGTAATCGACGCCTGATGATATCAATCTTCTCTGTAGTCGTCTGGACCAACTCTTGGCCAATCAGGCTGCGCTCGCCAACCTCTGCCCAGCAGTGCGGTGCCCTACAAGGTCGACCATAAAGCCTCATAAGGCGCCATACCAATAGTCGCCTGGAAGCTGTTATTGTAGGCGAACTCTGCGTACGGAAGACAGTCATCCCAGCTGTCCTTGAAGTCCAACACACATGCTCGCAACATATCCTCCAAAATCTGATTTACCCGCTCTGTCTGCCCATCAGTCTGAGGATGAAAGATGAAACGCTATACTGAACTTCAACTTCACACCCCCATCGCCCCTGGATACGAGTCCAGAAGATGGATGTGAATCGCGTGTCTCTGTGTCCGACACGATCTCTAAGGGAACTCCATGCAGACGAACGATCTCTCTGATGTACAGTCTAGCCAGCTCGTCTGCAGAGTTCGTAACTCTGATAGGGAGAAAATGGGCTGATTTGGTCAACCGGTCCACAATCACCCAAATAGAATCATGTCCCTTCCTCGTCTTCGGCAGCCCTGATATGAAGTCCATGGAGATGAAGTCCCACTTCCACTCCGCTATAGGCATGGGCTGAAGCAGTCCAGGAGGTCGGCGATGTTCTGCCTTGACCTGCTGGCACGTCAGACACCGAGATACATACTCAGCGATGTGGGCCTTCATGTTGTCCCACCAGTAAGTCCGTCTCATGTCCTGGTACATCTTCGTGCTACCAGGATGCATCGCAAGCTTCGAGTTATGGGCAGACTCGAGAAGCTCGCGTCTCAAGTCAGCCACATCAGGAACACATAGGCGGCCACGGAATCGTAAACCCCCATCAGAACCAACTCTCCACTCGGAACCCCGGCGTCGCTAGCCTGCTCTCGAAGCTCAGACAGCCGTATATCGCCCCTTTGGGCCTCAACAATCCTGTCGTCAATAAGTGGCCGCGCCCCGAACGTGCGCACAACACACTCAAAGGCTCCTCGACAGTGAGTCTCTGCTCGAAGTCGCGCACAAACTCATCCATGTCCCACTCGGCTATCATCAGCGGTGCCGCAAATGCAATCATCTTCTTGCGGCTCAACGCGTCTGCCACAAGGTTCGCCTTGCCAGGATGTAGGAAACCTCGAACTTGAAGTCCTTCAAGTCTCCATCCATCGGCGCTGTCTCATATTCAAGTCTCGCTGCGTGAATATATACTTAAGGCTCTTGTGGTCGCAGAAAGCTCGAACTCCTCTCCGTAGAGTAATGTCTCCAGAGCTTCAATGCAAGATGACTGCCGCCAACTCCAGGTCTGTGTAGGGTAATTCTCCTCGTGCTTCCTTA